>CAEGAD010064603.1:0-32783 GCA_903067055.1 Poeciliopsis paucimaculata
CAGGGGCCTCCTTGCACAACCTACACCTTGGGTCTTGTCTGGTGTGGTAGATCTGGGCCTCTATTGCTCTGGTGTTTAAATACATATATATTTTTTTGGTAACTCTTTATTTGCAGGGGTGAACATAAGGTTGACATTATACAGTCATAAACATGACATAGCAACAGTCATGAACATGAAGGAGTCTTCATGAATGTTTATGACTGTTGTCATGAAGTGTCTTTTGGTAAATAATGAAATAAGCATTACAAGTTGCATTAAAAGGGCATTACAAGTGTCAACTTAGCAATATTTGGCAAATAATTACATTTTTATGCAAAGTTGCATTGAGACTTTCATTGAAAAAACCTAAGTTTTTTAAGTCAATTAAAAGATTCAGCTTTGCATTAAAAGCGTCATTATTTACCGAATGACACTTCATGACAACAGTTGTAAATATTCATAAAGACTCTTTCATGTTTATGACAGTGCTATGTCAGTCTTATGCACACCCTTTCAAACAAAGTGTTACCAACTTTTTTAATTTGGACTATTTATAAAGCTCACAAAAGTGTATTTGGAGATTTAAAGGCTCCTTTGTAATTCATTTATTTTTCATACAATAAGTTTGGTTGTTGTGTAGAACTGTTCTGGAATACTTTTAAAGTATTTAAAGTCTAGAGAACAGACTTTAAAAACTTTTATTAGTTTATAAATCACTGAACAGCATAGTACCAAATTGAAAGATCGGTTGTTGTTGTTGCAATCTTCCGGACCGCTCAGGTCTTCTGGTTCAACTCTGAATCCTCAGAACTCGAATCAAACATGGAGAATCATCATTCAGTGTTTATGCTGCACTAATTTGGCACAAACTTATAGAAAACTGCAAAACAGGCGAAACCCAGAGCTTCTTCAAAAACAAAACAACTGTTTAGAACTGCCCTTGATTAATAACAACTGGAAGATGAGTCAATATATTTAATGAATATTTGCTTTATGATTTTGATGATAGCATGTTTGTTGCTTGCTTCATAGTTGGCTACTGTATTATGTTTTTATGGTTAACGCTTTGAACTGCCTTGTTGCTGAAATGTGAGATACAAATAAGCTTGACTAGAAAAATATTTATGGTAAAATCAGCACTTTTTTTTTTTTTTTTTTTTAATTATTATTCAGGCATTTTACTGCTCCTGTTAACCATGATGGCAGGAATAAATAAAGAGCTGACAAAAGTATATCATCGGAGTTAATGCCTTTTTTGACCCCACATAATAATTCATCCAAATCGTCAAGTCATAATAAATTATAAACGTTATCTTTGGAGCATCCGGCCAATATAAAACCTTGGCTCTTACCTTTGAGTTTGTTGTGCTCAGAGTCAGCAGGGAAAAGGCAGTCGGGGAAGAGCTTGGGGAAGGTGAGGCCCGCGTACTTTGGCCGGTTCTCCACGTAGTTCCTCACCGTGGGCTGCAGCTTCTTCATGAACTCTGGAGAGGGCGTGCCCAGCTGCTCTATCACCTTGTTCCACTGGTCAATGTCTGGCGTGGCAGGTCAAGGTTAAAGGAAACACACCTGGAATATGTAGCATCGTATCATCTCACAGAATGTTAGGGAGATATTATGTCATAATATTCCTGAAAAGGCAATAAAAAAAAAAAGGAAATTCAGTTGCTTATTGTTTATATAGATACAAATCTGGTGAAGAGACTTTCTGGTGAGACAGTTGTGGATCATGAGCAGTAGTAGCCTTACTGTTTCTTTTCTCCCAACAAATATGTTGAGTCATTCTGCCAGCCACTGCTTTATTTAGCTGGGAGTTCTCATAGTAATACCTCTTCACTGTCACCATTACACATTGAGCGAGAGCTAGTAAAGTCCCATTTTCCATCTCTCACAGCTTTAATCCATATTCCTCCTCGCTACAGGTTCGGATTTAGCCAAACAGCCTGAGTTGGGTTCTTTTCCTCAGCTTGTCAAAAATCTTTCCAGGCTTCCATATGAGTCAGGTATGCAGAAGGTGGAAGGATACGGTCAGACCCAGGGAACAGAACTGTCCCTCTTATCACCTCTCCAAAGATGCAGCCCACTGACCACATGTCCACTGGTGTCACACACACACAAAATTATGAAAGCTGTGATGTTCCAACATAGCTTTGCTACTTCCAGTAACTACTGAAGTTGGAAACTATGTAATTTCTCTTGGATTTTGATCATCTTTATACTTTCAGAGGAAAAAAAGATAATATCAGCAGCAAAAAGAAAATATCAGCAGCAGAGTGAGTGATTATTGGTGGGATTGGTCCGATGATGATGCTTGCACATGTTCATTGACCTTTTCGGGCAGCTTTAAACTCACCCTACTCCCCTAGAGAAATACATTTTAAAAAATCTAAACAGAGAGCAGAGAATAACACAATCAAACAATTAATTGATGATCATCTGATGTCTGCCTATTAACATAAGTGCATCAAACTTGATATAATTCTGCAATTAAACTGTGTACCTTAAATAATAACCTTCAGATTCTCTTTGACATTGCTGCTACAATCGCCTATCATTAAACAACCACTAACCTTGTGGCCTACAATACCATGACTTATCTCAGTGGACAGATTGCTGCACTCCATCATCATTTGTTGGACAAAGCACAGGGTTGACTCAAACCTCAATAAGGTAAGTATACTTTAGACCAATAGCATTAAATATGAGGTACCAATTCACCACTGCCAAACGAGCTGAAAATTAACCAAATTTTGTCTGAGCGCACATTGATTTGCAGTAAAAAGAAAACTGATGATGGGGACAGATACAAACGACAACAGTTTCAGTAATAGCCGAGACAGAAGGGATGAGACGCTGCTGAGCTCATTGCAGGGTTTTCTCACTGTTCAGCTCATTAATCTTCCAGGAGCCACATGTACAAGGCCGCAGAGTGAGGAATACCCCCAACACCTGGTGTCTGATCACTCCCTATGGCCATTTAGCTACATTAAGTCACCATTTTAAATAGTAAATACAATCAAAGAATAAAAAAAAATTAAAAAAAAGCATTTTGACATGCTTAATGTATCCACTCACTGTGGAGGCGTCTGGGTTGATTTGTTTTACTATCAAACATAATGCTGCAAACACTGCAGCATTATGACAACCAGAGTGACAATGGTTACTGTCAACAACATCCTAAAATTCTGTATGCTGCAACTGTAAATGACACATATAGTTCATGATTTTCTTCTTTAAGCCAAAATAAATCAAAAAGTGTCTAACTTATTAGGAGCATATGTTTTGAGTGAAGGCAAAGAGGAAGTTATTTATCCAAGGATTCAACAACCTCTTGAGCCATTTGGACACAAATGATATTTGAAGCACAACAATGTTTAAACACCATCTGCAGACATGAAACTCTTGTACATGTGGAAATAACCCAACTTCAGAGCAGTTGTTTGTCACATTTAAGTAGCCATTATAAAATGTAGGTTTGTCTTTTTTGCTGTAGATACTTTTGAACTTTCAATATCTTGTCTTCGTAGTATTTTTAATAGAAGATAGGATTTGCAAACTATGGTATTCAGTTGTTATTTATGTTTTACACAGCATCCCAACTTCACTGTAATTGGGGTTGGAGAAATGCTGCAATTATTCAGATGCATAAATCTTCTAAGAACAGATAATAAAATATTCATGTTGTAAGCATACATCCTCTTCACAATGGCATGTAATTTAAACTATGACTAACAGATGCTCAAACTGAGAAAGAGAATGCTATGTAGGCTCTCATAGATGGCAAAATGTCCTTCATATGTTCACACATTTGTCATGGAATAAGAAGAAACATAATATGAGACTATTTATCGAAAATACTGACATTCATTCTCACTGCAAGAACACACACTTAGTTACACTCTAATACACACGGCGCACATTTTAAACATTCAGAGACAAGCAGAGAAATATGTATTTGCCAGGAGAGGTTTGAATTAAAAGTCAACACATCTGAAGAGGAAGTGCTACTAAAAGAAATGTTGGAACTACAAAGAATAAACATGTTATAAAATGTTGGTCAAATATTAGTGGTTTTAGTGCACCTCTGTGACATACAGCAAAAATCAGGTCTACTACTCCAGTAAAAAATCATGAAAATAATATTAAAAATGAAGTCTTACTTGCACTAAATGTTTTAGATTAAGCCTATTCCAGGTTTTCACTCCTGACAGCCACATAACTGAATATATTTTAGTTGGAATCGAGATGCTTCACTGTGCAAAATCTGCATAATGAAGATGCAGGTTTTTCATTCTTTTTGACAAGCAGAACTCAAAGAGAGTGGCAGCCATTGTAAATTAAGAACAGGGCTGCGTAAAAACTCAAGTATAACTGACCATTTCCATGTAATCACCAACAAAAACTGTGATTGTATTTTGTCTTTTTTTTTTTTTTTTGCAGTATTATTTTGGCACATTTGCCTTTAATGAAGTATTTAAAATGTGTCGTACTCTGAAAGAAATCCCTGCATTTCTGTTGGTTATTTTCAGCCTTTTAAGATTGTTAGTGTTGATTCAACAACAACAACAAAATAATAATAATTCTATAACTTCTTATCCAAACCGGACAGGGTTATTACAAAACCAAATCAAGAAGGTATCAGGGAAAATGTGTTGCAGTTCACTGTTTTTCCAGTGCAATACTGTAGACAGATGCTTTTTTCAAGGCGCTGTGTCTATTTCACCTGTGATATTTACTTTTTAAAGCAGTCTTGTCTAACTTGTCAGTTCATTATGAAATTTAATGTGTGTCGTTTTCAAAGATACCTTTTCAAAATAAATAAATAAAATACTAACTCTATTGGGGTACCATCACACAATCTCTCTCTCTGTATTAGTAAGGATACAGTCCCGGCCAGGGAAAAGGATTTTGTGGCGCACCATTTCTCCCATGATGCACCCCACAGACCAAATATCCACTGCACGCAAAGAGGTGAAGGTGGCACACAGAGGGAGCAAAGGGAAAGAGGGGGGAAAACAAAGGTTAGAGTAGTCTACAGTGATTAGCAGATTATTCAATACGTCAGAGGTATGTTACGATTCATCATGCACACACAAAATAAAGAGCTGAAGGAGTAACAGTGAAAACGAAAGCAGAGCATTAGAAGGACTGATTAGCTAAAGGAAACTCAAAGCCCACAGGCTGTCATTTTAAGTTAGAAGTGTGACTAATGAATTATAGCAAGGCTGGCATTCAGTCATGTGTCTTGATGTTCTGAGGGCTTTTAATCAATGACTCACTGCGCCAGCACTTCAGCTCTACTGCAATTCAACCAGAATCTCGTCTTTGCCTTTGCAATGACTAAGCTCTATCGCAGAACAAACAGTGCAGAGATGCTCTCTGATCAGCTGCAGGTGCTGGATTCTCTAAACTTTCGTTTAGAGCTGTCTGACAGAGATCTGTGACTCTACAAACTTTGTCATTGGCGAAGCTCACCATTTTCTTTGTATCCCATTCCCAGTATGACCTCTGGGGCTCTGTAGTATCGCGTCACCACATATGGGGTCATCATGAAACTAGTGCCTGCGGTTCTAGCCAGACCAAAGTCCAGGATCTTCAGGGTGCAATCAGACTTTACCACTATATTGCTTGGTTTGAGATCCTAGAGAGGAAAAAAAACAAAAAAAACATGTAATTTTTTTAAATTACTGAACATTATATTTCCTTTTGAGGAGAAGCTGCTAAAACCAATATGAGAGGGACACCAGTCCTCTCTAATCTAAGAGAGGGCTATACAGAAAGAATTAGTTATTCGTCTGAAAAAATTAAACACAATTTTGTTTGGTTACATAATAAAAATATGTTAAATTATACAAAACTACTTATTTATGTGGATGCATTTTTTTGTTGTTGCAAAATGCCCTAATTTGTATTATTCTAGCTCTTTAAAGAAAAAAAAAAAAAAAAGCAAATACTGATCTATGCTGGGTCACAACTAGACGTTTTTGTCCTTGCAACAGACCAATGCAAAACAAGCAAATATATATTATTTTAAATGTACAATATATCTTATTTGCAAATCTGAAAATAACATTTTATTAAAACTACAACAAACTACATTTGTTTTAGTGTTAGTACAATGGATCTTCTGTTATAAAGTAGCCATAAATTATAAATTTGTCCTATTTTTCTATACTTTTGTTATATTAATTATCTTTATTCTGTTTGGTTTTCCAAAAAGAGTTTGTTCAGATCAGATTTTAAACCTGATTTTACGTCTTTTTTTTTGTTTTTGAAAACGAGTTGAATATTTTTTCTGTATATGTTATTGTGTTAGTCGGTACTTCCTGATTTGTGAAATAATAAAAAGATATGTGCGACTCCCTACCAAAAAATTTTAAAACATAAATGTTCAACTTAGCAAATAAGTAAAAAGAAATATCTCACTTGCTGTCAAAATATTGATAATATTTATCAAGTGTATCTTTATGCATCGGATTTTATTTTACCAAAAGAAAGATTTTCTCAAAGATCAAATATGGCATCTACATTTTATAGTTAAAGCTTATTTCATTTTTAAAACTTACCACTTATTAACTTTGTAAATTTGTTCCAGTTGGGCTGTCAGAGAAATGATTCACTGAGATGAAGCAGCGAAAACAGGAAACACTGGATCATATTTGACATTTCACACAACTTGGCTTATTTGTAGAGTCTGCTCTGCTTTGAAAAGTAAATAGACTCTCATATTACAAACAATATGATCGCTGCCAAGATATTGTGCAAGCAGACTGCAGGCTTTACTACTTTCAACAATTGATTATCGTGACAGATTTGGAAGCACACAATGCAAAGCTAATTTAACCAGTAGAGGTGGAAAAAATGCTCACTGTCTTCTCTTACCCTGTGAATAATGCCGGCTGAGTGCAGATGTTTGATGCCACATAACATCTGGTAGAGCAGATAGGACATTCTCTCGTGGTCAAGCTCCATCTGAATCACCTGGCACAAGTTGGCATCCATAAGCTCCATCACAAGGTACCTGGGAAAATGCCATGACCATTCAGTAAGGGATGACTTGTTTGACATTTGACGGGTTAGCTGTACGTAGATGTCATGCATTTTAAATGTTTCTGCATGAACTACAACAAAAAAAGCTGTCGCATGAGACGTATAAATCCCCGAGTAGAGGAACTGTTCGAAAAACAAACATGTTCTCATTACATATGATCAAAACAAAGATTGAGAAAAAAAAAATAAAATTAAACTCACACATCTTGGAATTCCTCTAATGATTTCTGTGGCGTGAAGACATTTAATAAACTGATTATCTGAAAGAGAGAAAATGAGGTCAGGGGGTTATTTTACAGGTAATCAGAAAGGGAAAATAAACTAATTGATTAAAAGTGACTGTGAGAAGATAATGACTGCTGAGAAGGACACTTCTGAAGAGGTGGAATGGAGGCAAGAGAAGGGGATAAAGGCTGGTGACAGGAAACAAAGAGAGGGAGACAAAGTGTAGCAGTGGGGATTACAGTCATCCCTCCAAGTGCTCTTGGTTTCACTCTCTCTCACCAGTTTGCTGCACTCCTGCAGGCGCAGAGTTTAGCATGGTCACAACATTGCACGGGGGCTAGTGTGCACTTTGTAGCAGAGCAATTTGGCCAGAAATAGAATCTTGCTGACAGCAGATGTGTTTTTTTGTTTGTTTGTTTGTTTGTTTTGTTTGTTTTTTTTACTTTTCTTGTCCCAATGCATTAAAAAAAAAAAAACTCACATTTTTGTGATTGACACATTTCATGAGCACCAACTCCCGGTATGCCCTCTTGGCATGGGTCTGGTTCTGGAAGGGTCTGCTCAGTTTCTTTATGGCTACATTCCTGTCCAGGACAGCATCATAGCCCGCACTGCAGAGACAGAGAGAGAGGACAGAGAGAGAGCGAGAGAAGGGGGTGGAGGGGACACATAATCATCAGCATTCTTTCAGCATTCATAGCTGGATGGTTATCTGGGTGTATGTGGTTACACCGTAATTGCAATTTGTAGCACAAGAGCAAATAGATGATTTTCTGCATGATGAGGTTATCAATGTAAAGGAGACCTACAGACAGTTTCTTTCAAACATATTTACAGCTGAACCAGATATTTACATACAGTGTACGAAAATACAGAACCATTTAAATGGTTCACAAAGAAATCAGTTTGGCAAAATAAAATGTATCCAGTAGGAAAACATGAGTCATAACTTGTTGCTTTCCTAGCAGAGTGCAACCCTGACTCTGGAGACCTTTTATATTGGAGCTCCTTGCAGTCCTTTCTGTTGACTCTCAGAGAACAGGTGTTGAGAAAAATAAGGCAGAAAAATGCCATTTAATATTCTGTAGCATTCCATAACGCCCTTTAATGCTGTAAAGGGACTACCAGTGTATTTTTATGTTGTCATGCAGAAGATGCTGAGTGCAATGCGCTGTGGTTGTGAGTGTCTCTGTGGAGAATGCATACGATGGATTTATGAAAGCTTTTATCCAATAAGGATTTTAACAAGTCATCACTTTTCTAGATGAGTGAAAGGTGATGTCATGAATAGCTAAACTACTTAAAACCTTGATCCAGCTTTAGGATTCCCATATGAAAGCATGAAAGCTCTGTCTAAATAATCACCAGTGCAAGGAAGTCTGATCCTAATATTAACATTTTGTGCAAAATATTCCATATGTTTGTAACATTGTCAGCTCCACCACAGAGGCCTTAATTTTTGTGGCTAATTAAAAAAAAACAAAAAAAAAAACTGTCTTCTTTTTCTGTATTTTCGATCATGAACATTTTGTTGATCTATTTGATTTATTAGTTTTTAACCTATTCACAATAAAAAAGATAATGTATTAACTGATTGGCTTATTCAAGTCATGTAACTGGGTATGCCGCACAGAAAGCAGGTAAAACATAAGCCATAAAACTATCTAATGTTCAAAGCAAAAAGCATTTTGAAGAAACAGAACAATGTTTTTTGTGCATTTTATCACCAACTAATGAACTGGAAACAATGAAACAGAAGTCGAATTAGCAGTGACTCATATTCAAACAGAGCTAACACAAAGTTAGCCTATGCTTTTGCAAACTGCTCTTCATGAAATAATTTCTTTAAAAGGGCAAGATATGATTTTCCTGTCTTTGACATGGCTGCATGTCAAAGATATCATCTTTTTTTGCTATGTATTGAGCAGCTCATATACTAGCCTTCAAAGTTTTTTGGCATTCAAACTATAAGTTTATAAAGTAAGTTTTTTTGCCACATTTTTAATTGTAACTGCAATGACAATTGTTGCAAGGTGAACAGATGTCAAATGTCATCAATTTAAAATAGAGTAAGCATGCTAGTGTTAGCTTAGCTCCTTAGCAAACTGCTCTATATGCAAATGTGTTGAAGACTAGAAGTTTATGTCCTCAAAATATCTGTCAATGTCCAGAAACTATGCATCCACTATATCATTAGTGAGTAAATTAACGGCAATAAAATGTTGATGAAATATAGTATGCTAAAAGTAGCTTCAAATTGAAGCTTTACTTTTAGCATACTACTGAAGCTACTGAGTTTTCAGACACACAAAATGTAGCATGTGGCACTATAGTGTGTTTACCATTTGTCCCTTATTCTCATTTCTGACTCATTTACTCTTTCTGCAGTTGGTCATAACGCTTAAATGTAAAAAATACTTTGTAACTTTGCTTCACTCACTATGCAGGGTTTATTTGTGGTAGCATTATGTTGCAGTTTCAATCTATTTTTATGTTTTGGTTAAAGCTAACACATCTGGACCATTGCATGAATTTGCTTCTTTTGTTTCAAGGAATATTTATGGTGAATTACTTGTCTTCCTTTTTTACTCATCATTACTGATGCCAGACTTAAAGCTGTTGGAAGAGTAAAATTCTGGCCCGATGAGTAAAAACATAAGGGATCAGAGAGCCAACTAGGAATCCAAGAAAAGATCATTTTTGAAGAATTGTAGTTTTTCAGGAGGCAAATCAGAACTCAAAGAATATTGTCTGCCCCAACAAGCACTGCATTCCGAATACACTAAAACAAATGCCAAATCAGTCGATGACAAAAGAAAACAGCCACTGACAGTCAACATATGCCAGGATTGGCTACAAATAATTTTAATAACTAAAAAAGATTAATTAAATAGGGTTTAATCGACTCCCCTGTTACTGAACATGAGTTTGACAAGATTGCATTTGCTAATTTTTTTAAGTATGTCTATCTAAGTGACATGACTGCCACAGTTTCAACAGCAGATGTCACTAGCGAGAAATTAATGAACCACCCAGTAATGAACCTTTGGGTGAAGCAATGGGCTGGCTGGGAAGCTTCATTGCTTCACGAGGTTGTCAGAGCCAACAAAATGTAATAAAATTCTTTGGAAGAAGCTGGAAGCGACGGCTGATGCTGTGTTTTGTTCACCTTTTTGACCTTTTGACCACACTACTTTACAATAACATGGACTGGCAACAACACTGGCAAAATAAATTTTAACAGAAAGCAAGTTTTTTCTTATTTGCATGTTCTCCGGCTAAACTAGGATAAATCGCCTGATTGCATAAGCAAAGCAGAATGTGTCCTTTCTGACTTAAGACATAATCTTTTAAATCTATCTGCTTGTGTGCATGTTGCTTTTTTGAGGCTAGCTGTTGGAACTGAGTCACACAGATGTTTATGTAAATGTGATTATGTCACCCGTCTGAGGTTCGCACTGAAGATAACCAACAATCTTTTTTTTTATGTTTCATCACCATGTTGCGAGCAAACAGTTATTTCAACTTATACAAAGACATTTTTCATAATATGAATTAATGCATCTGTAAACATCTGGAACAGATAAGTTTCATGCTTGATGTCTCAAATCAGTCTCTGTTTTTTTTTTTTTTTTTTTTATTTTATTTTGTCTGCTGTTACCACCAGATTACACCAGATGCCATCTGTGGGCAAAGTCAAAAAAAATACAGCTGGGAAGACACAGTTGGATGTCCTCTCCACAACTGATCTCTAAAACATTCTCCAAACCTGCCTCAAGCCAACCTGCAGCCACAAAGAATTGATTTTGCTACCTCTTGGGCTGAAGTAGCAAAAGGCAGAGATTATAAGAGGGCACATGGAGGCCAAAGGTGTTGAGATACATCCTAACCCGAAACATGTCCACTTGGATCATCCGTGTCGAAGGATTCTGAGAGGTTATATATTAGCACAATGACACAGCATCAGCATGAGCATGAGTTATAAATGTGTTTGGTGGATCGACAGAGACGGTAAGAGGCATTTCTTTAAGTGGAGCTTTGGCAGTCGTTCCATTGCATTCTGACAGGGAAGGCGTGAGGTGAATTACAATGAAAGCTGGCTCCCTCTGCAATCTGGATTAAGGATTCATAAGAAGACTGTGGTGATAGTCTTCTTATGAAGACTATCACCACAGTCTTGAAGATATGCATTGCATATCTTCTATCTGCAATGCAAATAGAAGATATGATATCAACTCACACCTGAGAAAAAAAAAATTATATCACAAATACTGACCTTGATCCCTCTAAGGAATGTTGTCTGCTTTTTTTCAGATATACATATACTCTGTATTGTCATAAAGAACCTTACAAAAGAAGTGACTGAATCATCCCACTTTTAAAACATCAGCTACAACTTCATTTTAGCAGCGTTTTTATTACTTGAAATAGAAATTCATAAACACTTGGTGTTGTCACATTAAAAGGTTTATACCAGAAGTTTTTGCTCAGAGCTTGTTTGTCTTATTCTTAAAAGCACAAAATGAATCAGAGAGCATTGAACATTCAGTTGAATCAGATACATAAGATATTAAAAAACCTTGAAAAGAATTATTAATGCTTACTAAAAACAAAGGTTTATCTGAATTACTAATAAATGCCTTAAAAAGCATGCTTTTATGCCATTTCTAGATCAAAAGTAGAGTTTCTCTTTGGCTATTCGAAGCAATAAACCACAGAACAAGGAGACCAACAGTAAAACTGAGACAACCCCAACATTAAATATAACAAAGAGCCTCATCAAAAAGCTTGACGTTATTTAAGCCAGGGCATAAAAAACAAAAGGCGCGGCTGTGAACTTACCAGACAATTCCCTGAGCTCCAGAACCAATGGGCTTTAAATTCTGGTAACGCTTTAGAACTGTGAAGGTGGAGTCTCCCACTTCCACACTGTAGAACTGGTTGTCCACTTTGCTTTTGCTCATGTTGTAATGTTTGGCAATATATGACACATCCACTTGTTTGCCAAAACCCTGAGCGAGTCAAATACAGCACAGTAGTGGTGTTAGTCTTGCTGAAAGAGACAGGCATAGTGTACATTTACAGCAAAAAACCCCAACTAATATGTCCAATGCAATTAAGTACAATCACAAAATAAAAGGAGATATAGCATATATAATATGTGTATATTTTTTTTTACTATTTAACAATCAGCATTTAAATTGTTTCAACACCTGATTACTTTTTTCATTTCTACCTCATACCATGCATTTCTGTTTATAGGCACACCAAAGGCAGCATTTGATCAAATAAATGTCTGGTATTGGAGGCTGGAGCTCCTGTCTGAGAAAGAACTTTTTAATAGTCTCTTTTTTTAATAGTACTTTTTTAAGTACTTTAGATGTTTTATGGTTTTCTTAAATATGGTACATTTTAAATCCCCTGAGCAGTTCAGTGGGATTCAGTTCTAGGCTTTGACTCCAGTCTTTTTATTACTCAATTTTCTGTTATACTGCAGAGGTTTATTATTCTGTTGAAAGGTTCATTGTCAGTTTAACTTTCGCTTTCTCATAGGCAACAGCACTTTGTCATCATGTGGTGCTTAATATCATTAAAAAGAGAAAAACTTAAAAGCTGTTACTCTTAAAAAGGCTCAGCTTCATCTGAGGATGTTGTTCCAAAATAGTCTGGGCTTTATTGTCCTAAGAAGGTACAAGTTACATTGCTTCACACTTATTTATGTTCATAAACTACAACACAGAAGTACATGATGCACATTTAAAGGATGTATTTCTGTTCTGTAGTCACAACACTTTGACACCGATAGTTACGAAATTCACTCTCACAGGAGCTCTCTTCAACAAATCCTTAAACAGAGAATCTGTTGCAAACGATTCCACTACCCAAGGATTTGTGTGCAAGGGTTTAAAGGTGCACTTTGTGCAAAATCTGTTAAAACAGGGTAGAAACATAAATCCTGTTTTCTACCCGAAAATATAGGCAGCAGAATAAATACTGACCATGTTATTACATCGGGACCATTAATTGCTTCCCTCAGATGAAGACATTATTACATCATTGTGCACACAATATTTAAGCTGTAATTACGGGCAAGGAAATAGTGACACAACAAAATAATAATTACGTTAATTACAGACTATAATTACTCCACAGCTCACTAAACCAAATAAAGCTACACTGTTGGGTACGACTGTGTAAGTTCAGCCTAAAAGTCATACAAGGCTAAAACCAGGAAAATGTACATAATGACATAAATACACATAACCTGTGATTTGATTAATTTTTAATGTTTGGCTTTATAGGAGTACTAACAGTGGCTGATTTTATGTTAAAGCATTAACATAAAATGCATGTGCAATCCAACATAGCATGCAAAGCTCCTGAGTAATTTGAGCTGCTGTGAAAAGGTCCAATGCAGCTCTCACATACTATATGTATGGATTATGCATATTCGAAATCCGTTTGGCATTTCAGCTATAAGAGGTCAACGGGAAGCTGGCAATTAAGACCCACTTTAGCCAAATGTCTCAGATACAGAAAAGCACTTGAGGTATTGAACTTCAGTAGGAAACTGGGTCTGCACTGGAAATAGTTTTGCATACTTAATTGTCACGGTGAGGTTAAAAGCTCTTCATTCGCTTTCATCTACTTTTGGAATTCCCACAGGAAATATACAGCGATTCCAGACCATTATGCAGGATTTTGTTTTTACATGAAATGAGAGGTTTTGTGAGCACCAGTCACTGTAGAACCCTATCAGAAACACAGCAAACACAGCAAAAACACACAGGAAATACGGGGAAATGGAAGGGATTGAATACTGTACCTTTTTTACCTGTAAGGAACACACACCTGACAAAAGGCTATCTTTACATCCAGGACTGGTTGGCTGCAGTTATATAAGAAATGTCTGCTCATAAATACCTGGAAGACACAAACAGGGGAGAAGGGGTGTCAGAGAGTGATTGCAAGGGCCCCGAGAGGCAGGGAAGTGCAAATACCTTTGCTGAAATTATTCACATGAGTGATGGCTTCAAAATATGATCTGCACCTTTATGGAAAAAAGAAAAATAGCTGCACCTTCATCTGGATCTGCTTTATCTTAATATGCAAAAGAGCAGCTTAACTTATGATGGAGCGTCTGAGAAACTAGTTCTGTGGAAATTTGTCTTTGCAGTCTCTCTCTCTTTGCTGTGGAACTGATTCCTCCAGAAACATTCACAGCTGTTTTCGCTCTCTCCCTCCTGTCCCCATCTTTCTCAATAAAAATGAGAAAAACAGCAAGTCACCGCCACCCTCACCTCTATAAATATAAACTGACCAATACATCAATTCCTCATCAGAGAGCAGCACAGCAGGACGACAGAGATCAATGTGTGTCAGCCTGCAGATGGAGATATAACCAAACCTGGGGCTCCTAGAGACAAATATGGTTTATTAATGACTTGAGACTGATTCGGTGATTAAATAAGAATATCTTTATATCGCATTACTTTTCGGTTTTTCTGCTTACTGTTATATCTATTCTAAATCTTTTGAAAAATTGCAAAGCAGGGCTTGCAGTGCTTTCAGAGCCAAGGCATGTTTTTAGTCATTGCACAATTTATTTTGGAACAAGGATGAGGTACAAACCTAACTAAAGCAGATACATTTAAAGCAAAAATCAAACTCTGGAGTCCTTTTTACAACATATTTGCAAAATCTATGTTCTACATATTTAATCTAGAGGCAACTACATGACCATAAAGTCTTGTAAAAGTAGACCATTTAATGTATTAAATGATGCAACAATGATTTTTATTTTTAAAATGCTTGTACCATTACCTTTAACTGCACTGCATTAGTTTGGCTTTGGTAGACAATAAAATGAAAAATCTCTTGCCAAGGTTTGCTAACCTGAACGAGTTGAATACACTGTGAGATTTTTTTTTTTATTGTTGTTCCAGCTGAGGTAGGATTAGATTAAATTATTTTCAATGTGTGAAAAAAATAAATAAAAAAATACTATCCTGGTAGTTTCAAAACAGAATGCCCTAACATATTGTGGGAAGAGAAGAAAACATAAACCATTTAGTTGTTAAACTAAATGTCCCAACGCAAAATACTTTGCATTCCTATAAGCCTTCAAGAAGTCTAGAAAACTCTTGTGCATCATTCAGAGGCTTTTGAGGGTAAATAAGACCGACCCTGTGCCTCCTAAATGTGATCCCTAATCATCAGCTGTACACTTCTGTCAAGAAAATTGCCAAAAAGAAACCTTGAGTGTGTGAAGAGTCCTTTCATTCAGCTTCAAAACAATAAAGCCACCTAGATCTGCCAGAAGCCCTGTAGCCACCTGACACTTTAACATCATCCACGGCCTTTAGAAACCCAGGATATCTAAACAAGAATATCTGTTATATTTTGGCTTCAACAAACATTTATGCTTGTCAATTAATTCATGTATACATTTGTGTTTACTTGCCAAATTCATGAAACAGAAAGCAGACAAAAATGGCAACAAATATCCTGTTTAATATAAATCTATGTTGACTTTTTGGTGTGACTTGACGAGACTTTAAAAGGATAATTTGTGTTGACAGAGACCAACAATTGTCATTATTTGTAACCGTATTATATTAGCATTACTACCAAGCACAAAAGCTTCACATCATCAGAGACAGCACTGACATTGTGATGATACACAAACATCAGAGGGTTTTACACTGAAAGAAAGAAAAATGAGTCAATTTGGCTGACAAGCAGCTTTTGCCATTTTTCTGCTTTTATATGCAAAGGAAAAAAGATACAAAAGGTGCATACATTCATAGAGGAAAAAAGGTCTGTTCAGAGGGTAATTTCCTCACAAGTTTGGATAATTTTCCAGACCATTTTATTTATATATATATATATATATATTTTTTTTTTACTTTCAAATGATGTACTTTCTGAAACTTTTTGTATCACCTCGTTCCACCAGCACTGTATTAGAGTCGCTGCTCATGCTTTGATGTCTATTCTCAAAATGGAACAGAGCAGCTGTAAAAGAAGAAATGTGGGCCACAGAGGTTGGAGATTTATGTTGTGGCTTAATTTTCTGACCTTTAAAAAAGTGGCCCATTTCTTTTATCCAGGTCTCACAAGGGGTAAAAATGTAGCGTACTATGACATAGAAAAGGACAGAGGGAGGGCAAACAGGAGCAAATAAAACATGTAGGTGAAAGGATGAGGCTTTAAGGACACCTCGTCAATAAATCATTCACAATCTATCACTTGTTTATAATGATTTCACAAACCTTTGTATGTTTGACAAAGTCTCATTGTCACCGTAAAGACTGGTAGTGTATCTGCTGATAATCTGACTGATCGATACTAAATCAGTTTTAGTAGCAAGACAAGGCAACAATCTTTAACCATCTGTGTGCACAGTATTGCACTGCAACAGTTCGAACAGAAAGATATTATTGTGTTGTGTGATTACAAGACATATTTGGTATAAGGCTTATTATGAGCTTCTGTGTTTATTCTGTATTTTTTTTTTTACATTTAATTAAATCCCCCCAAAAATTAAAAATAGAAAATAGAAAGGATGGATGCATGAATGTACTAAATTGTCCTTTTCAGTGTTCAGCATATTCCAAGAGAAATTTACATTGATTAGCACTCGTGTTAAGAAAAAATAAAATAGCAATTATTAAGGACAATCTCCGAAGCTTCTTGCTAGGAAACTGCACAAAATAGAAGGCATCTTCGATTCTCCTTGACAAACATTTAGTGAATCTTTTATTTATTCCTTGCCCTTAAAATTGTCATTGATTGTAGGAGCTTACAAAGACAATGTATGGTAAATATGCGCTTCCATTAAAATAAATTAAAGACAGTCAATATCATTTAAAAACTGTGAATGTGTAAGGGCAACTGACATCTAACCTTGCTGTTTTCATTTTTTATATAAATCACACAACTTAACATAATAAGAAAGAAAGTGGCTTACTGCTGTGTCACTGGAAATAGGTCAAACAAATCTGAGCAATTAACAAGAGGAATTAATCACTGAAAAGACAAAACGAAAAGCTATGTCAAATCTTTCCTCCATAAAACTGGACCGCCAGTGGACTCACTGAGCAAAATGAAAACAGCAGATTCTGAGCTTGCTAATTCATTGCTCTCATTCTGCTGATGGTGGTTATGGGTAAAGTGCTGTTCTCAAGGCTGCTGAGGATACACTCAAAATACTGACTTATCATTCCAACTACATACAGCTAACCACAGAAGCTGAGTGAGAGATAAGATCAAAAGTGCTTAGGGTTGTTTTTTTAAACTCGATTTAATACACAACAACGTTATGTTGCATACGTCTTATATTTGCATAGTTTTGCAAAAATAATTTGCCTCGCATTATTAAACAAACATAAAAAAATCAACAGAGAGTAATTATGACTGTTTTGTTTTAAAAGTGTGCGTACCTTGAACCTTTCCCAATTTTGTCATGTTGCAACCGCAAACTTTGATTTATTTTAGTTTGTATTTGATGTAACAGACCAACACAAATCCAAGGGTAATTGTGGAATGACAACAATAACTCTTATTATTTTTAAATTAAAATTTGAAAAGTGTGACAGGCATCTCTATGACTCCCTTTACTGCGATGCTTATCAATACAATACATCCCAACAAGTAAGAGCCCAGCTCTATGCGTGTAATTTCATCTCATTATAAATTCAGGTGTTCTGCGAATGCCTCAGAGGTTTCACAGAAACCAAGATAATCTTAAATCTAATCTTAAAGTCCAAGGAACCCAGCAGACAGGTGAAGGAAAAGGTTCTAGAGAATGATCCGAACATCTCAGGAAGAACCATTCAATCACCTGAAAATGAAAGGAGTATGGTACAACTGCATAATTACCAAGGCATGGTAACCCATCCAAACTGACTAGAAGGACATTAATCAGATAAACAGCCGAGAGGCTTGAAATAATTCTGTGTATGCTCCAGAGATCTACAGCTGATGTGGAAGAACCTGTCAAAAGGAAGAAGAAGGTGCTTTCTTCAAATATCATTATAAACAGCATCATTCTGTGTTAATATTGTCTCTTCAACATGTACACTGAAAAAAGAGAATAGGTGATTTAACTTAAATAAATTGCTTTAATTGGTCACAAGCAATTGGATTCAGTTAATCAAAGTTAATTTACTAAGTTTACTAAGTTGTCAAGTTAAACAAATGTAAAATAATTATGCTGGAGAAAAGAGATTTATTTAAGTTGGAAGTGCATTCTCTTTTGAAGCTTTTAGTTGTGACATGACAAAATGCTGAAAGACTTAATAACTCTGAATAGATTCGCACTCATCTACAATCATTTTCCTAGCACAGAAGATTTTAGTCAATGCGTTACTGAAATGAATTACTCCTTGAACCAGTTTGTAACAGATTAATGAGAATGGAGGATTTTCATGAAATCTATGCATAAATCTCTGAATTTTGAACAGAAATGTAGTAATTATGTATGTTTGTATTAATTGCAAACTTAAAAGAAAAAAATAGCTCATCAGTAACAACAAAAAAAATCTCTTGAGTTGTAGGGACATTGGTATCTGATAGTTTTACTTCCGCTTTCGGCCAAGATAAGCTAAATAAAAAACCTGTTTATCCCTGAAATGTGAATATTTCCAAACACCCTGCCAGAGGAGCTTTGCTAAATGATCCAAACTGAGATAAACTGCCAGCAACAGTGACAGTTTTACAGGAAGTGTTGGGAGTGGTGGGAGTGAGTTGGCAGATGTAGAAACCATTAGCTGGAGTGTGATAAATGCTCTTGATTCAGCATTTAGATTAGATTTTACAGCATGGCAACAAATCAGAGAACTGTAGTACAATTATCCATATACACAAACACAAAACTTTGCATCATACTTTGTTTTGAAAATTAAATAAAATATAATGTTTTATAATGGTTTTTTTTGTTTTGTTTTTTTACACAACCCTATTTTAAGTCCTGGAACTTCTCACAGTTTCTTCTCTTGGTTACACTAGGAAGACATTGGCAGACAAGCTCTGCATGGCAGGAGCTCAGATTTACTTTGAATCTAAAAGTTACTGACTGTTGCGTCAGAGTTTAAAAAGCTGTGCAACTGTAAGATGAAGAGAATTCAGATTCAGCAGTATAGATTATATATAAAAGTGCCAATTTGTAGCAGGGGGAGAGGGGCTCAGATGCACTGCCACTCCCTGTTTAGGGGAATTAACAGCAGATGTCAATTCTCCAGCAGACTCAAAGACTGAGTCATTTTGAGGCCAATTAGGAAGCTCCCGTCAAACCCACTCTGAGACCACGAAACTGCTGTGCCATCCATTGACAGGAATCAAAAACATCTGGGCCATGAAGTCTATTTCTGGATCAGACTGATGAGTAACAAGACACAGAAACAAACTAAAACATAAAGCGTTACCTCCTACGAATGTGGACTTAAAAACATTAAAAGTTGTCATGAAATGATATGCAAAATCAAACATAACCTATATTAGTTCAGAAATTCTGACCTAAATCTTTCACAGATTCAGAAATAAATCATTAGCACAATAAAGATTGGATTGGGTGAGATTCTAACAACTTACTGATAGCGAAATCAAAGAGCTAGTGGAATAAATAAAATAAGAGCAAGTGGATAAGGAGGTAATATATTAGGTTCTCTCAAATGAACTAAAGCACAAAATGACATCCACATGTTTCGGCACCTTGACAAAGATGTGTAAAAATCCTTAAAAAAGGTTGATAATGTTAACATCAAGAGATTAGTTCCAATTCAATCAAGAACAGTCTTGTTGCAAACTAATTTCTACAAAATGGAAAAAATATCACTTTAAGAAAAAGAAAATTAAATAAAAATTTCTGGTGCAGTAAATATTGAAAAACTGAAAATTCCTCTGAAAAACTGAAAATTCCTCTAAAAAAGATCTATAAAATATGGGAACTTTTGATTATTAATCCATGAATTATATATATATAAGTATAAAAATATTATTATTAAAAATATTATTACTGACATACATGTGTGGAAATGGTCACAAGAAAATAGGAACTTGTATACGCTTGAGAATATCAACAGGCAGAGCAATAATAAACTGAACTATGACAAACAAGGCTGGGAGTAAACCCATGTCCATATTGCAATCACATAGAGGAGGAACAGAGTGGAGGCACAGAAAAATATCCGAAGCTCAATGATGGAGAATTTCAGGATAGAAAGGCATCTTAGGCACTCCAAATCTCCATGACAACCATTAGGCACTATTATACTCAAGTGGTTACTTGGGAGTGAATCTATAAAAAGCTTTTACAGTGTACTAAAATAACAAATCTAAGCTTCCAGAGTTTGCTTAGCTCCTGGTGGATCTGGCATGAAATAAATGATGAATTTGTACGACAGTACCTAATGCCTCTGCTGGGAATGACAGGGTCTCCAAGTCTCGATAATAATGATTTATTTCAATGTTTTGTTGTTGTTGTTGCTGTTTATACATGTGCCAGTAATTGTAGATGGTATTTTACTACTGCATAATGGTACAGCTGATAATTATTAAAATCACCCTGTTGGTGAAGTTGATTTGGAAGAACAAACAACCTAAAAGTTTATTCCAAAATCTTTGTGCATTTTTTTAATGTTTTGGGTTTTATTTTTTTTTTTTCAATGCTTTTCTGAATTTCATTTGTCATATAAGCAGTATATAAGTTAACTGTTCTTGACATTCAGCTTTGCAGAGGTTCTCATTTGCAATGTCGACATTTAAAAGCATCTCTAATACAGCCAGTTGAAATTGTATCCATATAGCCAAATGTCACGGCAATGTTTATTATTATGAATTGTTGTGTTATATTCGATAAATAAATAACAGCTTTAGATCATAAGAGCATTTGACAGTATAAGTACAATGTTATTTTTAAAAGTTTAAAGATGTTTTATTCCCCCACACCTCCTCCATACCAAGCCACAAAACATGTCTCCAAACTTTTAGAGAAGATCACCAGGCCAGATTTTTTTCTCCTCCAGGACTTGTACAGTTCTATGGGGTTAGGAAAAGGGAAGCTACCATCTCTGCAGAACCCACACATCCTGGACATAGACTGCTTCAAGTTTTACTCTCAGCACTATTTGCAAAAACTGGCCACCACAAAGAAGATTTCTTCCCCCAGGCTCTCTTTTTGACAAACATGATCAAAACCGTGCACCCTGAGTTTTCAGCTATTCAGGAAAATAATAATAATTGCGCAACCACAAACTGCCTTTTTAAAAAAAAATAAATGTCTGCACACACACTTATACATACTGCTCCCATTGTTTGTTTTTTTTCCTCTAAGGTTTAAATGCTTACACTCAATGTCTGTGCGCTGCTGTTTGTGCATACAATTTTGGCTGATTCTGATTCTTTTATTTTGTTAGGATATGCCATTTTACAGTAGGATCATGACTTCAATAAAGAAAAAAAAAACCTGATAACAGAAAGATTGCTAACTGGATTTAAAATGTTAAGTGTGCTTATTGGAATTATAGGAGCTTTTATCAAAACATGTTACACTCAAACGTATGAGGAAAATGTAAAGATGTAAATAAAAATAAAAGTTTTTCAAATAGTTATGTTTAGCTGTTTATTTTTCTGAACCAGTCAACAGTGAAATAAAGAAGCAAGTTTTAAACTCCTATTCCTCAGGATGCTTTAAAATTCCCTAAAAACATCAGAATGCAAATTAGATACTTTTAAAAGATAATTTTTTGCATTGTGTGAACCACTTTTGGTCACATAATAATGGAAACAAATGTTCTGCTACTGTGGAAACCAACTATATGAATATTGTATAATTCCATGTTTGCATAAGAAACATGGTTCTGTGACTGTGTTCAGTAGCAACACTGTGACAGTGGTTGAAAAATAGGGCAATCTTGCGAGGCAGATGATTTGTGCAGGATTTCTAATATATTAAAACTACAAGTATTTAGGATTTCTGGGTCAGCTTATACAAACTTTGCAAAATAATTGAGCTTTTCCTGTGTGGGAAGCACCTGGATCTTTATGAGAGGACATGCAGTCTCCTTTGAGTCATGAGACCACTTCACTACCAGCCCAATTTATTCTGCACGGTAATTCAGTACAAAATGTACTTGACTGCAGCATAATGGCACAGAGGTGGTCCTCCTCAAGAGGTAAGCGCAACATTATTTTTTTGAAAACAAAGCAGCAAAGCCAAAACAAGGAATGTGTAATGAAATGTAGTTTGTAGGACGAATCAAAATGTAGAAAGGAGCTGGGAGCGTGGATCACATTGAAAAATGTTTAATGAAAAAATGACAGAGAAAGGACTTACAAAAAAAATTACAAGGAGCACAGGGAGCCAAAGCAGAACAAAAATAAATCACAGGGACCACACAGAAGTAACAAGATTAGACAAGAGGAATGGAGAATGAGTTGCATATATACTGGAAAGGTTGATTATTGAACAAGAAACAGATCACTGATTAGAAATGGGTTGCAGGTGTGAGGGCAAAGTGTAGAAGGCATTCTGAGGAGAGCGCGAGAAAGTGGCAGGGGCTGAGGGAGAGAACGCAGGAGACTAGGAAATAAATCTAAAACTAAGGAATAACTAGAAACATAATTAAAATAAAGTAACACGGAATAACTAGACACAAGACACAGACATAACAGACTAGAATCACTAAGAAGGACTGAACTAAAATAAAACAGAAACAAGAAAGAGACTAAGGGGCACAAAATAATCAAACCACCAAACCAACCTAAGATCCTAACAGAATAAAACAAAACAGTACTTCTTGTTTGAACAAAGACTCTTTCATATTTTATAAAATTAAACTGAATTATATTTTTCATAATTATCTATATTCACAATTATTTGAAAAACTAAACTACTAAGAGAAACATACTGATATGTAATGCTTTCAGTGCAAGAAAAAGAAAATACTTATTTATGGCCCAGATTAGAAAAATAAATAGGAAGGGACAGAATGGCAACACATGAGTGCAAAATGGCAGATTAAATTGGCGTAATGATTTGGGTTTTCAAATTACACCATGCTTGTGCTTAGAATTCTCAAAAACTTTTTAATTTTTGTCCTGGTATATTTTCCCAAATGTTGATGAGTTACTTGGAATTATATGTTGTGTGTAATTCCAAAAGATGATCAGCACACCGTAATTAGATGATCTAAGGCAAACACTGGGAATTTCACCCATGACTTAAAGATGATCTTTTTTGCATTTGATTTAGCTGAAGCATTTTTATTTCAATATATTTCTAAGTCAAATCATAATTTATCTCAGGGCAATCAACAGTCAATGTAATAAACTTCAAATAAGAAACCTTTAAAATTAATTCAGTTATAGTATGATGACATTCAGATGAGTGAGTATGATTTTATTCTAACCATCTGGGGCAAATTTCTTGCACATTTGCATAAACATTAATCAATCAATATGTTGACGAATAGTTTAAAAACAATTCTAGCGTTGCATGGCTCACGCTGACAGTATGTTGGAGTAGCTCTGTGACAGGTCTAATTTGATCTTTTAGTAGTATTTTGTTCATATTTCTTTGGCTGAGCCATTGCATGTTTGGATAATTATTCCCTCTGTTTTTTGTTCTTCCTCATTTTTACTTTCGACAATTTCTATGATGCTTAAAAGGAGACTTCCTGGATGGAGATAGTGTCAAACAGTGTTTCACTTCTTGAAAATAATCCATTTCAGGACTACTCATATTAATGTGCATATTTTTATGATGGAGCTAAACAGGCATTATCAGACTGTGCTGTATTTTAAGAAAACACACATATTTCCAGCTAATGTGCATGTTCTCTCAATTACTCAGAAGCAGCAATCAAAATTAACTCGATTTGCAGAAATGGACGATGAAGGCTGTGATGATTACTGAATTTAGTAAAACTCCACAAACAAGGTCCTTCTTATGGATGAAGTTTGAGGTGATTCCATATTTTGTATGAAAAAAAAGTATAAAATGATATGTGAAACACTCCCTGTTTATATAAGCATGTAAATATCCCGAAGAAGAAAAATAATAGACACCATGGCATTACTTGTTATCTCTAATGGGGGCTTTTAGGTTGTAATGAGCCAGCTAACTCAATGAAAGATCATCTGGCCTTTCGCCTGCTTGAGCTATTTCGCTGTATCTCTCAGTTATTATAAGTGACAATTTTTTTGATGTGGTGACACCGAGTTTAATCTGTCCATCTCTTTTTGTCTGCACTGAACAAGCTGACAGACGGCTTTAGCTGCAATGATGAAACACAATGTACTGGTCCAAATGTCCACAGCAGCCACTGTTATTGTTGGCTGTTGGATCCATCATCTCTTCCTCTCCCCTCATTGCTCTTCCTCCTCCTGCCAAAGGCCTGAAAGCTACACTCTTTGTGAATGTCACACAATGCACACCGCAGCATTGTCCGTATCCATCCATGTCTTCGCTCTCCCCTCCATCCTTGCTGATCAGGAGAACCTCCCTTTCCTGCCTCCCTTCTTTTGTCCCTCCCTCACTCCCACCACTCCCGCTACCAGGCTCCCAGGCTGCGTTGCATGCGCCTCCCCTCCCCCTCCCTCGGCGCTCCATTGTGAGTGCTTGGTTCAGCAGCCTCAGCCTCGCTTCTTCTGCAGTATGCAGCTCTGCCTCGCTGTTGAGACTGTGCAGCCCGAGCCAAGCGTGGCACGGCCTCCTATTTGGGCTCAGGGGAGGGGAAGGGAAGGGAAGTTAAGCACTTCTATAGCTGCAGGAAAACAAGACAGCGGCAGGACTCCAGAGCACATCTTCAGACAGCAAACCCAGAATATTTACTGGCGTCTATTGATTTGTTTTATTAGAGCTTCAAATATGCCTTTCCCTTCCTTCTGGTCTCTACTGTGATATAGCAAAATTCATTATAAAGAAACAGCTGACGAATCACAGTTTGTGAACATCTCTGATTGCCTTGACTGCAAGCACATATTGTGAAAAATCTGAGTTACTTTCCCTATTTACTGAATGCATCAGATCTAAGAGCTCTCATCATTTTCTGCCCAGAAATGCGTTACCTAACATGAATTACGGTGCACTTCTGTAAATAAAAACAAAAAAATCTAAGTTGCTGACTAAAAGGGGATAAGCCTGTAAACCATTAATGTTCTCTTGGATTCCAAAAGTACTATTTCTGTCTAAAATCCTGCAGGACGTTTTTGTGTCTTTTTTTTTTTTTTTTTAATCTGTCCTTGCCTTTAGAAAAAAAAATATAAATCAATCAAAATGGAATTGACATGTCAGATTTTGAGGAAAAGAGAAAACTGTTATAGTCACAAAAATAATTATCTAATCAGATGTTTAAAAAGAGAACATTCATTTGAGAAAATTCAAAATATATTTAGATTTTGCATTAAACAGAAACAACTAAACAAAACCAGCAGTTATTGAGTCTGTATTTTATTTACAATTTAAGCTCTGGCTGCTGAAATCAAACATATGTCCTAAAAACAAAGTGTCAAATAGCTGTCAACATCTTGCATAAAACACTGTCTACCAATAAGAAAGGCTGAGAGAACATTTAGTCGTATGTTGTTGTTTTCTAGTGCTGTCATTTGTCTGGATTTAATGCCCCTCCTCTAAAATCCATCCAATGGGCCCTGAGCTGCTGCAATCTGTGACCTTTGGCGACTCGTAATTCTCTCTGCAGATGTGCCCTTGGAGGATTGGAACAAAATCTGACACGGCTTTTAAGTGTTGCATTCAACCACCTGCAAAAATCACACAAATACATGACGAAAAATAAAGCTGCATGTTTGGCAGACCAGATCTTTTTATGTAACTGTGCATTTCACTCCACTGGCATATCTCTCTGTCTTTTTTTCCATGTTTCTGTCGACAGAAATGTAGAAAGATAAACTAACTCATGCAAAGTTTAATAGTTAAGTCTTTGGAAGTCTTTGGTTCTGCTGGGGCTTTTCTCCTGTTATAAAGGAGAGGTTCCTCTCCACTGTCGCCCAATAATTGGATGAGGGATTACTTCACAGTCAATGAATCAACAAAACTGGCAGGTTTTATAAAACTCATTTTTGCTAACTGTGGCAATACATAAACAACTTAGAAATGGTGGGAAAATTGAAAACATTGAAAATCACTCTTCCTTAAATAATTTTAAAATATATTTGTTAAATACTGATACTGTTACATTATAAAATATTGTAAAATATTGGCTATTTGCAATATTTTTAGTAAAAATGTATAACTCCCAGTACATCACAATCGGAAAGCTTTAATTGTTATTGTACCGAAGCGCAACAAAGTTTAATTTCAATGCAGCTCATCCAAAGAAGACGAGGTACATGGTGCTGCAGCCGTTGAAGGCTTTATTTATTTAAGTCTTCATGAATATATTTCAGTTTTTGTAACACTAAATCTATCAATCCTCTATTGATATACATTTTTTTCACTTTGTTCTATAAAATTTTTAACAATATTTAAATCTGAATTTTCTGTATGGTTCAAATATCTCTTTTAAATTAGCTTTTTATCTTTTTTTTTATTTACACTGTGGAACCATACTAAAGTACATCTTCGTAAAAAAAGACAAGATTGTATTAGAACTGAATTTAACTGGATTTAATTTTTTTTTAATTTGTCAAGGACAAATACTCAAAGTCAGGCCTAATGCCAGCCATCATTATTGATCCCTAATCATCCTTCATTCCATACAGCTTTGACCTAATTAATATTTAAAGGAGCAATTAATCTCAATAAGTGGCAAATGTAGGAAAAAAATGTTTTCGATCTTGACTGTTATAGATTTTAGTTGCTCTTAGATGTAATCTTATGTTGGTTGGGGTTGGGAGAGCATTTTTTTCTAGTCTTTATCTTTTTGAACTTGATTTTTTATACCAAATTTGGGGAAACTTTGCAACGCCTCTGATAATAAACATTTAAAAGTAATGTTTTATATTCTATATTCTCCTCTTGGCTCCATCACATGCACATTTGCAGTTGTGATCTTTTCAAACCTCACTTTTCAGGTTCAAAAAGGACCTACCTGCCTGCCTTGTCATTATTATTATTGTCCACATGTTAGTTACATGTGGACAATAATGTGATGCAGATGTGCAGATGTGACAACATGCTACATTCTCACTTTGATGAGATTTAAAGTAAGGAACCAGGGTCTCGTAGCTTCAGTAAATAATATTTCTCAGCAATTGCAGACTTTTTTGATCTGTTTTTAAACTGTTATATGTACAAATCAACTGGTTCAATAAAACACCATAATAAATGGAAAAAGGGTATGTTGCAAAGTTATCCAAATCTGCTATTTGGAGATGAAACAAAGTCAGATGATTACCATGGATTATTATAAGTTGTACAAATCTTACTGTATATTTCAGCACATGGCTGAATGAAGCTTCAGATGAATATTGTTTATTTTTGCTACTATCACCTAATATCATTCGATAACTAAGGATGGGCATTCTGGTGTTCCTAAATCTGAAGAACAAAATGGAAATGAAACACAAGTTTTATAGCACAGCATAACATTCCTTTGCCTGTGGCTGTTTCCATTAACGATTCTGCATTGCATAAACAAGCTACCTCTTCAGAAATCAATGCCATTAATTGCCAGTTTGTCCAGACCTGCAGAGGAAACATTACTTTAAAAAAAAAAAAAAACTCTCTAGTGTGAGAACAATTTATATTCACAAGAAATAGCTAGTTTCCAACATTTGGAGAGCACTATTCTCCATACACTTTAAGTAGGCCTAGCACAAAAATGACAGACAAATGTCATTCTCGTCAGCTACTGCAGAAACAAACCATGTAAAGCTTTGGCAAATCAAGATCAGTTCCCTGCAGCTCTTTCCCAAGCCTGCCTTCTGAATAATTCAGTAGCCAAGGTCATGGCGCTAAAATCCTGATCTTATCTGTTATTAATGCAGACAGTTTGTTATGACACCTTTAAATTCTTATCAATATCCCAGCAAGCATCCAGTAATGAGCACAATGAGAATCTTTCCCCAAATAAAAACAATTTAAGAGCAGGTTTAATGATGCAGCTGCAATGATACATTCTATTTCTATACACATGTGCAATCAGTGTACTAGATCAAGTGTAATAAGGTGCCTTTGCAGTGCCCCAATGATGTGCACTAAAATTCCCCAAACAAAGATAATTCACACAACACTGTATAGAACACAACACAAGACAATGGCTAAAAAAACATCCTATCTATTTTACATCTTAAGTTTTCATAACAAGGCCAAAGAAATTCATATAAACCACAAACAATAACAGCTGCAGCATCCAAACCTCAGCAGAGAAGGAGAATACCAAAATAAAATTTCCCAAATCAATCTTTTTTCCATTTAACCCAACTGTTTGACTGAAAGCACTACACTTGTACTATCTATAATTTTCTCAGACTTCTGAAAGATCCGAAGCTGGTCTGGCATCCTGGAGAAGTAGTGATGCTCTGCATAATGCACAAGGTGCGCAGCTGACTTCTGAGGGGGAGGAGAGACAAGCAAGCCCTGCATGATGGCCTACAGTACTTAGACTTGTGTTATGAAGAAGATTAGTCATCCAACGTCCATTTGCAGTGCCTAATCAAAAATGCAAATTGTGCCTTTTATGTTCAAATATTGCAATTTTGTAAAAGGTTTTGAGTTATGTACCTATAGATCATGACTAACTGCAGTATTTTGTCTGCTTCTTAAGAGGAGAAATTTTACCCCATTAGGTGATGCTCCTTTTTTTTTTTTTTCTTTGTTTGCAAGTAGATTCCAGCCAATGAAGGAGCTCTGTGATGTTTTAGGCATTTCCATAGAGACGCTTGTAAAACATGGGTGGATTTCTGCTTATTATTAAATCCCCTCACCAAGCCACCGCTACCGTGGACTTCATTAACCTTCAATTTGCAATCAATATTCACCACTCCACCTTCCTGGCAACTACAGTGCGGTGGTGATGGGGGGAGGATTGACAATTTGCAGCGGCCTTACCATTCCGTGCCAGCTGATGACGATCCCAGTCCGGAGCCAGTCCCTTTCAAAACATCCCGACGAGAAACATTGCAGTGACCATCGCTGGAGGCGTAATAAAACACGTTCATGCGGATGAGCAGAAAGGCGTTTTCTTTTTGATGTTCTTTTCTTAAAGACGAAAGAGCGATGAAGAAAGGAAACCAACTAAAAAAAAAAAAAAAAAAAAAAAAAAGCAGGGATGGACGGAAACTGAGGTTTGCTGATGCTGAATCACTCTTCCCTCCCAGCTCACCACCTTGCAACCATTGTGCTGCAAGATGCTGGCCGTACCATTGTAAGCCTACCAGAGCTCGGAGAAGGAGAGGGAGGGATGGGAGAGAAAAAGAAAAAAAGGGGAACGGGGAAATGTGTTGCCATAGCAACCGCCCAGGAGCACGTCTGACGTCAAAGCCTCGGCAGAGGGAGAGAGACGGTGCGGAGAGGAAGCGATCTCGTGGAGGCTGTCCCTCCAGATGGGAGGGGTGAAGTGTCTCCTCTGTTCTCACTCTGTACGGTCTAACCATCCAGTTAGGAATTTGTAGTTTTGTGGTGCAGCTGTTAGTGGGGCAGGTGTGTCTGACCATCCAAATATTTATCAAGAATCAGCAAAAACGTTGTTGTATAAAGAAGCACAGTCCTTCATTGTAGGAAAAAATACATTTCATAGCATAGAACATATTATCACATAGGCATGACTTCCTGAAGGACTGGTATGGACATGTCCCCGCCAATATTTCCCGCTCCTTTCTTTTTCTTTATGTGAATGCGTCCATCTGCGGACAGTGACTCGGCAGCAGCTGCATTCAAAGCATTAACAGGTAATGCTTTTCAAAATTCCTTTGAAAAACGTAAATGGCAAGTCCGCTCAATGAGCAATGGATTGGACGTCGCGTGACTCGCTGCGCTGTTGCTTTGCGTTGAGTCGGGAATATCCGTGGTCGAGGAAACGACACAATCGAGCAAAGAGTCCGAGAAAGGGACGCAAAGTTTTTATATCTATTGGGAACGCCACGACGGCAAGATAACAAGGTCCAAGGGAATCACTTCCAGCTTTAATTGAAAATGTATATAAGAAAGTGGCGAGTAGGTTAGCTTAGCTATGCTAGCTTAACTTTTATTAGGATGCTCCCTTGCTGTACAGCTCGGAGTACTTCAGCTTCAATTAACACAAAATAAGGTGAACTGCACACATTTTCTGACAGATAATCAGGAGTGTGGTAAAGTTAGCTAATAAACCACCGCTAGTGTTCAGGCGATCACTTTGGTGTTTTAGCATACTTTTTTTTGTGTTTTTTGTATGTAGGTGTTAATTCCTGATGCACTTGAACTAATCTTTGCTCTGCTCTCCCGGGGCCGTTGTTATTGGTTGCCATGGCAACGTGTCTAAGCGTTAGACTGACGTTAGATTGACAGGCTGGGAAAATAACACTATCACCCGTTTTTCTACAATTTTCCCTGGACTAATTTGCACGATTGAACGTGGCAATATTCAAAGCAGTCATCAAATAGGATGAAATATTTCATAAAGCATAAAGAGCCAAAGTTTGTTACATTTTAAACCGTGGCTCATATAGCGACAATTAAGTAACATTAAATTATTGGTCACTATAAAAGAGAAATTCGCTTGGTTCTCTCTTGTATCTTTACAGAACTGTCAGAAACCAAACTATTTATAGATTTATATGCAGAGAGAATATATATATTATACATGTCCAATCATCAGCATCTCAGCTTTAAGTCACATTTTATAGAAACCTGTAAAATATGACTCACGCCCTTGGTGAGTAGTCACTCTACTACCCCAACTGCCCCAACCAGACACAAAACAGGTTTTTGCGTCTTTAATATTTGCTATATTAGAGCAAATATACTCAGTAAATACAGACTCATTCCATAAATTAGAATATGATTGAAAAATTCCTTTGTTTGTAATTCCATCTCCGTGTAAAAGACATTATATAAATTGATTAATTAGATGTTTTAACATATTTATATTTCGTTGTATGTTTAATAGCTGCTAACAGGTTATTCTCTGAAGGTATTATTAATCTGACAAGCCTGACCAGGACGTATGAATAAGATTTGTCTGGCATTCACATGCAAGTTTTGGCATTATTCTTAGCACTAAAAAAGAAAAGGCCTTCCAGTAACTGCGAGTGTGTAACCTGGTTGTATTTCTCTTTCTTTATAATTACACAAAATGTCTTTTTTTGGTTATTTGTATTGTTCCTTACCTGACTGAAACACCTCTAAAAAAAACTCTGCCATTGTTTTAACTGTGTTACTTTAAGATCAGAAGCCCCTCCTTTTTATTTCTCCTCCTGTGGTATTGTCTTTAAATTGTTTGTCAATTTGTCATGTTGTCCTGTGTGTGCTGTTTATTTTTCATCTAAATACATCCAGTTTATTCATAGATCTATTATGTTCATTTTGTTATGTACTTTTGTTTTTGTTTTTGTTTTGTGTAGGACTTGGAGCAGGCACGGTTGTTTTCTGTATGTTGTTCTCATCAGAATAAATCAAGAAACCATCCTTTTTAAAGACAAACCGTGTCACGGCCTGATCAATCAATAAAACCAGCACAAAGCTGAAAGGATCTCGTTACAGGTGCATCAACACCCTAGCCCTCCCTCCTCGTCCTCTTCGTCCACCAACTTGCAACACAAAGTTACACCCTTGTATTATCATCATTATTGCTGTTGTTTTTGTATTTTTTTTTGTTGTTGTTTAATTGCATTGTTTTTAATAGGCAAATGGGATGAAAATAGTATTCCAGTCAAAAGACAAGAAAAGAAAAATATTTTGAGCAGAAGAATTAAATTGCATCCAGAACATTGGAATGTATCAATAAAAATATTGACATAAATTTGCTGTATTATAAACTTGCATGCAACACTTATCTGCAGTAGACAAAAACATAAAATAAAATGAAATGTTGAAATATACTCAAAAGTACCTTCAAATATTACTGGGTATTCTACTAAAAGCCTTGTTAAAGATGCACACAAGGTGTTCATGAATTTGTTCATGAAGACCTTAAGCAGCCTGCTTTTCTAAAACAATGAGAAAAAAAAAAATGCTTAAATGTAATGGACATTTTACATTGAGAAAGGATTCCCAAAATGTAATCAGTAGAAGCAATGTAATAGCAAAATGTCAAAGGTATCTTTAAAAGATACATAAAAACCAAGTAAAAACACATCTCATGTGTCAGGGTTAACACCTATTAAAACACAGATTAAACAAATACAGGAAAGACAAGAGAGTTAGATTCTTTTCTTACTCGCGAGGAGAACAGACAGAGATGTGCTTTCAGTTACAAATCTCCTACTGCTCTGAAACCACATTTGCCTGCTCCTCTCTTTTTATTGCTTTCAGGAATCCCTATCACATAGTGACTCTACAATGAAAATGGGAGGAGTTGAAAAGTTCATCACACAGTTGTAGAGTCAGGGACAAATCACAATATACAACAAAAACAAGGCCTCAA
>CAEGAD010064626.1:0-28243 GCA_903067055.1 Poeciliopsis paucimaculata
AATAACACATAAATTGGAAATATTTAATTATTTCTTGCACGAACCGGGACCAATTGGTCCACGGACCGGGACCGGTACCGGTCCGCTGCCCCGGGATTGGGGACCACTGATTTAGAGAATAAGTCATAATGTTGTTTTGTGTTTCCAAGTCATAATTGTGAGATTAAAAGTAAATTCTGAGTTTTGAAGCAAGTTTTATTTTAATTGTAAATACAACTCGTACTTATAACTTTTTTAAATTTTGTTTTATTTCTTTCAGAGCCTCATGAAGAATATTTTACACCCATTAATTTATCAAATATCTAGGGATTTGGAAAATTAGGCACCAAAAACTGTAAAATCTGAATATTCTGCTAATTCAATTTATATGTAGTAAATAAAAATGTAAAAAGTTAAAATGATAAAAATAACAAAATATGCAAAAATATTAGGGAAGTTTATAAATTTAAAGTGTTATAGATAATCACTTAAATAAAGCAATTTTGTGCACAAACATGTTTCAGTCAAATAAGAAAAGATAATTTTAAAAAAAATACATTCATAGAAAAGCTTTTGGTTCAGTTTTAACTTTTTTGAATAATCTTTTAATAAATTACCATAAAAACGTCTTTAATAAAACTGTAAACAGATTAAGCAAAATACTGCAAAAATGTCAGGAAATTACATTATTTTAAATAAAAAACACTATTGATCCAAAGGAAATGAAAAGTTGTAACTCATGTTTCGTGTCTGTCGCCCTCTGGTGGCCAATGGATCTTCAACAATGTAAATTGTGACCTCTGACCCCTCAGGCCGCCGCTCCTCTGCCTCCATGCTTCATCGCCTCCTCACGCTGCCGTCTCAGCTGCTGGACGAAGACGACGAAGACACCGCCACCAAGGAGACGCTCATCGCCCTGGCAACCAACGGCAGCAGCGACCAGCGGGACGACACGGAGCCGACGGTCCGGGGCGAGGAGGAAGAGGAGGAGGAGGAAGAGGAAGAGGGGGACAAAGGGAGGAAGGTGAGAAAGAGGAGAAGCTTCTGGTTCTGGTTCTAGTCGGGTGACGCTCTCTCTCTCTTGTTTGGCAGAAGAAGCGGCGGCGCGTTTGGTCGGAGTGCGAGGAGTGCGGCCGGCGGTTCAGCCGCATGTCGCTGCTGAAGGCGCACCGCCAGACGCACACCGCCGGCGACTCGGCCGCCGCCGACACGTCGTCGTCGTCGCCGCCGCCGGCCGGCACCGCCTCACCGCTGCGCTGCTCCGAGTGCGGCAAGAGGTTCTCGTCCAACACCCGGCTGCACAGCCACGTCCGGACCCAGCACCCCAACCAGTCCTGAGGCTTTTACTTTGAAAGGCAGCAGGAAGTGGGATCAGTGAGGCCCGTTTACCTCGGAACCAGAGCAGACTTCTGGTCGTGGAAACTGTATCCGCCTGATTCTGCAGCCAAAAGGAACATTTTTAGGGTTTAAAGCAGAAGAATTTAACTAAGGGAACCAGAACCAGAACCAGAGGTCCAGACCCGGGGCATCCGGTACCGAGCTGCAGCTACCATCAGGACAACAGAACGGTTCATCTGCGGCCGATTTTACCAGAATTTCTCTTTCTGACGAAGTAAGAAAATAAAACGCGATTCTGAGAACTTCCCGACCGGAACCAGAACCACTTGGTCTTCGGGTTTTACAGGAAACCAGGGAGAATTTCTGATATGCAGGACTCAGAACTGTAATTCATTTAGAGATCATCTTGTTGAATTTCTCAGAATCGGAACCAACTGGACCCGGAGAACCGAGGCCCTCTTCTTCTTCTTCTCCTCCTCGGTGTGTAAATTAGTCCTCCAGGTGGACAGGAAGTGACCTCATGCCCTGAGGCTCCCCGCCGCCTGATGTTTTGTTTGACTCCTCATGTCGGATCAGAACCGGGCTTTCTAAGTGCCACCGGACTCTTCCTGGCTACTCTCCTGGCCGGCGTCGTTCCCTGACCCCCGCTCTACTTCCTGTCGGCCATGTTGCTTCAGATGTTTACAGAGAGGAGCCGGTCGGTCCGCGGCGGCGTCAGATCGTCACTGCCAGCAAGATTTCAAGTCAAAACGAGCCGTTTGCTTTTCCCTCCCTGCTGAGCGGAAAGGACTTAAAATAAAACGTCAGAGTATTAAAATATATTAAATTATAACATAAACTAAACGGTGATGGGACAATTAATTACAAGGTTTAGCACTTAAATTAGATGGATGATCAGAAAAGCTCTTACTGTTTTATAAAATATTACCAAGAATTATGCTTGAAATTAAAAATTTTATATATATAAAAAAAATATGCAAAAAAAACTATTCACCCATTTTAAGATGCAATAAAATAAGAAAATGTAAATTTAATTTAAAACAATTAAATTCAATATTGAACATTTTAAAACATAATTTAAAAAAAGATTCATTTGATAAATTATGAAAATATTCATACAGTTATAATGAATGAAACATTTTAAAAAAGATAAAAAGCAAATTTAGATTATTTAAAGAATAAAGATCAGAAAGAAAAACCCTGAAATTTGCACTTTTATTTTGAAGCGATTTGGAATAAAATGATTGATTTTCATTCTTTTAAATATTGAAATGGAAGACATTGAGCTTCATATTAATTTATTGCTTTTATTTGAGTTTTTGCCGTGGCACAAAAATCATGAATATTTTACATTTAACTATAATCTTTTAAAAAATTCAGATTTTATTTGTGGATGCAGGAAATGTCCTGTTGCTATGAGCGTGACTTGTTTATCCTGAAGTGATTTTCCTGCCTGAATCACAGATTTTTAATTGTTTTTATCTGAGAGGATCGGCTGACAGATTGATCTCACGGTTCTCGGTTCTTCTCGTAAACACCAACTCTGTTTTTATCTTTTCGTTTCTCGCCTCATGATGAAGCTCCTGGTTTCTAATCGAAGATGAAGGTCAGGATCTGCAGAGCGTTTTCGGTTTGGTCTCTGCCAACCCGGCGTGTAAAAAACATTGTTGGGGGTCGATTTTTGTTTATTTTCCCGTTTTTGATTCGCTGACATCTGAACTTCTGCGAACGCCGCGTGTTCGGTTGGACCGACTCGTTTGCACTCTCAGCCTCCACCGTGTTCACATACCTCATTTTTTACAAGTGTTTCTGTGTCCAAACAGACCCGATTACCTCAGATGTACAGCGCTGATATTTGGCTACGTCAAAGTGGATTTTCTTGGAGTTTTTTTTAAAGCAAATCGTTTGTTGTTTCTGTTTGGGTGCGTGTCAGAAAATCACACAAGAAGCTGAAGCTGTTTGGTAAAAAACAAGCATTTAAACATTAGAATCTACACATATTTATTAATTTTCTTAGTAGATATTTATCAAATAGATTTGGTCGAATCTATTTGATTCTGATTTAATTTGCCTTTTAATTTGAAGGCATATTAGTAGAAACGTACGGAAGCTTTTAGCTGCCAGAACTTGGATATAAACCGTGTTTCTCCTTCTCAATCCCAGCAGGTGTTTTACCCTCACAACATTTACATAGAAGAAAATATTTAGATTTTTATCAGATACAAGTCTATAACGACATTTTTAAATCCTGTTAAAGCGAAAGTTTTCTCCTTTCAATGTGTTTTGCATGTTGTTAAAACAAACGTTTTATTTCAAATTTATCAAAATTTTAGTCTTCAGGGAAAAAAACATTGATCCCAAAAGATATTAATCTGATGTGAATAGTAAAATAAATATTTCTAAGGAAAACAAAGTTCTTGTGATTAATTGTAATTTTTAATTTATTTTCTAAATATTTTAAATCAAATTATTTTAGTTGCACTCACCTTCTATACCTTAGTTTTGGTTTATAAATAAACTTGAATATCACAAAGATTTTTCATGTGATTTTGGGAATTAAAATAATGAAATTTAAATGTTGAACATTTTAATTTGGGAAAAGAAGAAAATCATGCAAAATGCCCCCAAAAATATGACGCAAGTTGATCATTTTCACTTAAAATGAGAATAAATGATGCGGGTTTTTTTTTTTTACCGAACAGCTTCAGTTCAGTGTTCTGATCCGGTTTCGGAGGAGAGCTGGAACCAGGTGAGAGTTACCTGGAGGTTACCTGGTGTCCTCCAACAGCAGCTGTGATCATGTGACCTCTTGAACCAATCACTGCTCCTCCTGTCATGTTTACAAAGCCATGAGAGAGAAATGCACCCGTGTGGAAATTAAAAGATCGGCGCCATCTGTTATCCAGATTATTTTAATATCAAAATATTCCCAATGTAAACCAACATTTAGAAACATTCTAACATAAAGTTTGATTGATTTGATGTAATATTTCAGAAATAAAGCAATAATTTAAGTATTGGAGTGATTCAGTCAGATTTAAAGTTTGAGATTTCCCCAGTTGAGCTGATTTCCAGCGGGTGCGCGTCTCTCCATCCGACGTTTCTAAAGGAGGCTGGGCGTCGTGACGTCGGGTTCACGTCGTCCTCTGAGACGCATCCAGACGCCGTGAACGTGTACATATTTCAGCTGTTTTTTGTTGTTTTATTTGAAGAGAAAATCATGTTACTGTTGAACCTCCAGCAGCGAGCGCAGAGGCGTCTGAAAAGGTCAGCTGAGCAGGAGCGGACAGACAGACGGACGGACTCTGGAGTTCCTCAGGGAACGACTCTCGGTCCTCTTGATGTTCGATGCAGGTGTGGGGGTGAAAGGGATGTTTTGAAATATCTGATTTTTTTTTTTTTTTTTTTTTTTTACAGAACTATTTGTTTTTATTAATGCAGCCAAACGTGACTGATGTTCATATTCTTATGGATTTCCTCATTGTTTTTGTACTTCGGACATCTTGTTTCTACTTCCTGTATGATGTCGATGAACTGTGTTTGACAAAGAAAGTTCATCTCTGTGTTTGTTTGGATTTAATGCAATACTTTTATAAAATATAGCGTGTTTTTTGTAATTCTGATGAATCGATGTAAACGTCTCTTCAGTCTGAATATGAGTGATGAAGAACATGGAGCCTTCAGCCTTCATCGGAAGAAATGCAGACCAATCATCAGTTTGTTTTAATTCATGTTCTGTGTCTGTTATTTAACTGGTGATGTGATGATGATGATGATGAAGGCCACGGTGGAGGTGTTTCTGTTTCTTTTCTAATATTTCTGACCTGTTTTAGTCTATGAGACCGGGTACTTTTAATGTCAAAATCTAAATAAATGTTCCCAACCACACATGGCGGCCTGCTGGCTTTTAGTTCTGTTGTTCCCACATATGAAAATATTAAATATGAAATAAGAACAAATGAAAACAAAACAAAAAAACATATTTGAACAAAAAATATTAGTAAAATTAAGATAAATAAATTAGAACATACATAAAAACTGACAAAAGAAATGGGAATAAAAATAACAGCACATAATATTAATGTCATTATTTAAATTAAAACTCAGATTGAATTAATAATAATTCGATATTGATAAAGAAGTTAATTTAAACATTCTGAAATGTGTTTGGTTCCCTTAAGAAAACAAACATATCTTTCGGACGTAGTGACGTCAGATAACTGCCTCGTGCCCTGGCTGCCCCGGCTCAGCGGGGCGCGTGCTGCTCCTCATTCATTCACTAATTCAAATTAGCACATCGGCGCGTGCAGTCGGAACAATGGAGATCCAAAAGGCAGAACGCGAGATGACTGCGCGTACCCGCTCTGCGCGCGCCCTCACAGCTGTACTGCCTACTGGCGGCGTTGTCATGGTGACCCAGATACCCGCCTGAACGGGTATGTGTGTGCACGAGCGGGAGGAAGGAGGGAGGAAAGGAAGGTATGAAGGAAGGAGGGAGGGGAATTAGTCAGTGAAAGAGGAGGAGAAGAAGGAGGAGGAGGAGAGGGTGTTCTGCCGAGGTGGACGTGGCGGGTCCGGAGGACTGAGCTACCGCAGCTGAGGGGAAGCCGAACCGAACCGAGCAGAACCAGGATAGCGGACCATGAAGCGGGCCACCCGCAGGTAAGAGCCTCCCTCTGTGGGGATTTCCCTCTCCCCAGCCCCGAGCTTCGGAGTTCCGCTCGGTTCGGAGCCTGTTAACGGTCGGACGGAGGACCGGGCCGCCGCTCGTATCGCCCCGGTCTGTGGCTTCGTGTCGGGGTGTCAGCCGGTCTCTGCTGCCCGCAGCCTGCCTGTGAGATGCATAAAGCGGCCAGGCAGCCTGAAGGAGGCCGCTGTGTCTCCTCCTGCGCCCGCCTCACTCTCACTTTCTGCGGGATGCTAGCTGCAGTTAGCCCCGCTGGTTCTCCGTAAACAAGATGGCCACTGGCTAGCTGCTAGCGGCTAACAGCTTGGCCCTGCTGGTGCGGCTGCAGAGCGACTCCCTCCGCAAACAGCAGCAGCTTTCTCCCGCTGTCTGGACATGGAGAAAGAGCCGCCACCGCGAGGAGGTCACGGCAGCGGTGCGTGGCCGGTGTGCGTGAGCTGCGTGGCTGTGTGACAGCAGACAGGTAACGGTCAGCGCCTCCGGGTCACTTCCTGGGATCCTGTAAAACTGGAATGTGATCAGAGTGTTTCCAGGGCCGGAGAAGTGAGGGAAAAGGAAAAACATTTAAATTCCCAGACGTTTGATTCTGTTTATTTCAACAATAAGAAAAACCTGAAGGTTCAGAAATGAGTGAAAAAGAGAAATTTCCATCCAGACGGTTGATCAGATTTATGTTGAAACCATCTCAGCCTTTATCAGCTGGCATCAGCTTGACCTTTGACCCTGGTACCAGTTCAGTCCTTCCATCATCACCAGGAAATCCGACCAGGACCTGATGGATACCTGGAGCTGCGCCATCCCATAATTTAACTCAAGTCTTCCTCAGACTGAACTGAAACAGCGAGACCTTCTGGACTCACATTGAAGGCAGAGGGACTGGATTTACTAATATAACGGCTCAACATTTCATCCATGCAGTCTGTTGGTGGCCATATTACAGGAATTATCACAGTTTTTGAAAGCACTGATGACGAGAAAATGTCTGTAAATTGTTCTTGACGCCTTTGTGGTGACAGAATGTGATCAGAATTTGGTTTAATTGTGACAATAATCTCTGACAGATGAACCCAAACTGCCAGGATTTTGGGGTTTCCTGATTTTTCTTTTCCTTTCGTCTACATCAGTGATGTAAAGTTTGTGAGGTTTTTACTCACCGTATGGAACCGATAAATGATACGAGATATTTAGAAACTGGTGTTTATTTCCATCTTGTTGCTGTTTGTGTTTGTGGAGGAGTTTGGTCATGTGACAGTGATGCAGTGTTGCGTTGTGGGTAGTTTGGAGCAGAGATGCAACATTAGTGATGTGGTCGACTTTTCTTTTGGAAAATATATATATTCCAGATTATAATAGAAATATTAACATTGGCCCAAATAAGAGCTAAATTAATGTGGCGTAATGCAGTTATCTGTTCCTCTTCCAGATGTGGAACTAAAACCGATAGTTTCCAAAGCGCCTGCAGTCGGAACGTCGCAGTTTTTGCGACTTTTTCATCGTAGACTTGAAACATGCGCCATAGTTCTGCAGCAGAAGAAGACGGATGATAAAAATGGATGTAAACTTTTGAAAATGATGGAAGCAATATGAGTCAGTGAACGCATCGCATCCCAGCCTGAGTCAGTGAACGCATCGCATCCCAGCCTGAGTCAGTGAACGCATCGCCCTTGCCCTGACCCTTACTCAACCCTGGTCCAGTCTGGAGCTGCTGGATAATGAATATCCAGATGAATATTAATATTTATCAATATTATTGATATGCATTTCCTTAACATTTTAACATTAAATAATCAAACACTTTGCTGTCACTGCATCTGTTTTCAGTCAATACGTCACACACTCCTCTGACCAAACACACACTCCCCCTCAGAAACACAAGCAAGATGGAAACAAACATCGCATGTTTCCGGGTTTACTAATACGTTACCGATACCGATGCTGATTTATGATTCTTATAACTATCAGATCCTTTGCTGCTGGCAGATAAAAGAGGAAACAAAAACTAACCAAGTTAAAGATCGGAAAGGAAACTTGCTGCATTTGTTTTCCACTTTATTCCCAAACAGATGTCGGCTCTGAGTTTCTACCAACATCTGGAGACATGAAGGACTAAAGCTGCTGGAGTTCAGAGGCAGGAAGTAACCTGACATGACGCTTCCTGCTGCAGGTTGTGCTGCGACACAGTCTGCAGCAGGAGGACTGGAAAAAAAATTGCAAGAAAAGTTTTGGTCCATTTTGCTGCAGTCAGTGAACGCAGCACCTGTTAATCTATTTTAATAAATGCCGGTAAAAGGTTTTAGATGACTATTTACAGTAAAATAAATAATTAGTGCAGCTAAATAAAAAGTACCACTACAACCAAAAACAATAATAAACTTAATTTAAGTATTGGATACATAATTAATAAAACTCTTAATTATGGCTGTCAGACAGTTTCAATGTTTAATGTGATTAATGATGGTGCTGTCAATTAATTATGACTGGTTAATAGATGGTTTCTAAATGATTTGAGTAGGCCAGTCAGTTCATTAAAATAGGATGTAGCAGATCACAGGATCATTTCTCATATAGTCATGTCTTTATTTGTTCATTACAGCTTAATGTTGCTTCTGCTTGTACAATGATGCTCTTTTGTCTGCAACAGCAAAATAATTTAGCGGTTCTTGTGGTCTGAGCGCCGCAGAGCAGCGTCGAGAGAAGAAATGTTTTCAGAGATTATTTTATTAAAGGGCCGGTTTTATGTAAAACCATCACGTTAAAATGTTTTCTTTTCCTCATCAGAAACAAACCTGGAGTGTTGATTTAATTCTTTCATGCATGTTTGAGAAATTCTTTAATTTCCATGGCAACCATTCAGCTGCAAAGCTCCTGGGTGGAGCTAGCTCCGCCTTCGAGGCGCAGCTCCTCCTCACAGCTGCAGCTTCCAAGCTCCCGTCTCTCAACTCCTTCAGACTAGCCAGCAGCAATTAGCAAACACCTGGAGGAATGCATCAGGTTCTCTGAGCAGCGTTGGTAGAAACGTGTCAGGGTTGAGACAAGACAAGACAAGAGCCATGTTGGCATGACTTCCTGGAGGCGGAGCTTCGGAAAGAGCAGGAGTTTTTAAAGAGACAGAGACTCAATTTGAAGGTGTTAAAATGGGATGTAAAATTTCTTTAAGTTACATTTTATATATTATATAACAGCATCTTTCTGATATGTGAAGGTAACATAGTTACTGGATTGTAACTATGTTAGGGTTAGGGTTAGGCAAAATGGAACAATGTGCCTGGAAAACACGAGAACTGCAGCTTTAACCAGCCAGGACCGGAGAAAACTTAATACTGCTGCTGCTCCTGCAACCACCAGCAATAATAATAACAATAATAATATTATTACCATTATTAGTAATGATGAAAATTATTTTTACCCCCTCCATCCCCCTGCAGGCTGGTTCCAGTCAGGTGACGGCGTTGACGTCTCGGACCTTCTCGTCGTCTCTGGTTCCTCTCAGGTCGACCCCCCCCCCCCTCCCCCCCAGCAGCCGTGGGGTGAGGAGGAGGAGAGGAAGAGGCGTGGCGCTTGTTGCCTCGGCGACTCTTCAGGCGTAGGTACGGAGAGCGGTGAGGAGGATTGGCTCCGCCCCTCACCATGTCGGACTTGGAGGCAGAGTGTCTGGGCCTCGGCCTGCCGCCGGACTGTGGCTCCCCCCCGCCTCTGGACGGCGCCGCCCCCCCCACGCCCACGCTGGCGCTGCTGTCGTCGGACTGTCCCACGCCCACGCTCAGCTCGCTGGCGGCGGAGATCGCCGAGCCGCTGGTGATGCTGCCGTGTGTGAAGAGCGAGCCGCAGGACGGCGACCTGGAGCCCATCCGGACCGTGGACCTGTCCGAGATCCAGCCGCTGTCCACCGCCGAGCTGGGCCACGACCAGATCAAGATGGAGATCAGCGGCCTGGACTACATCAAGTCCGAGCACCACTGTCACCATGACAACCACCAGCTGGCGTTCCACCACAGCGACGCCTCGGAGCTGGACTACAAGTCGCACTACGAGCCCTGCTCCGTGTTCGACTACATCTCCCAGGTACCAGAGGCGGTTCTGACGCGGCCCGGTCAGGTCAGAACCGGGTCAGAACCAGAGTCTTGATGGTTCTGGAGTTTTTATTACAACTTAGATTTATTTCACTGAGACGTTTTGTCTATCAGTTAGATTCAATTAGATTTTATTAGTTAAATGTTTAGTTTTTAAAACTGAGAAATAGTTTTGTAGTTGCATATCTTTTTGTTTTTATTAAATATGTTTTTTTTAGATAAAAATTTAGTTTTTATTAGTTCTAATAAAACTAATAAACGTTCTCCCAGTTTCAACAGTCTAACATAAACCTTTAAATCTGACTTTGTGATATTTTATTAGCAGCAACATAAAATATGGAAGAACCAAAAAAATAGCATGCTAGCGCTGAAATGCTAACACTTTAGAGCAGTCACTAGATTCTGAAAACATGGCCGACATCAAACATCACTGATTTTTGTTAATTACAACATTTTAAAAAATATATATATTAACAGAAAAAAGTCATTTTAATGAGAAAGTTTAGATGGTTATCTGACACGAGGCTCCGTCTGTTGCTCAGTTGCCTCAAAGTTCTGCGCTGATAATTTGATGCTGGTGTTTTAAAAGATGAAGTATTTTATTATTTCTAAAAGTAAAGCTTATTAAATGCTCAAAATGCTTTGTTTTATATTTAAATTTCAATGGAGGAGTTATAAAATTGTGTCTCCAAATGGAAATGATTTGCTCAGCCGCTCCGCTGTAGCCCTGTGGTCTGCAGAACTCGTGGCGGTTCTGGTCGGTTCCAGGTCCGACTCATCGGGTGGTTTTCCTCCTGCAGGTCACCGACACCCTGGAGTACATCAAGTCGGACCACGCCGTGGACCTGCACTGCTACTACAGCGCCGAGCTGGGCGCGCTGAAGTCCGAGTACCCGGAGGCCGGCGCCGTGTCGGCCCACCTGCACCACAACGGCCTGGAGTCCATCCACATGGCCGAGCTGCGCACCGAGCTCAACAAGCTGCGGCCCGACGCCCTGCTGCTAGACGGGCTGGGCAAACCCGACCCCGACTTTGGAGAGGGCACGCTGTACGAGCTGCAGCCCGCCGCGGACGGGCCGGGCCGGGCGGGCCAGGCCGGCGCCGGACTGGGTCTGCTCATCACCACCAAGACCCAGAGTCCCACGGTGAGGAAGCCGCGCAACATGCAGGGGGAGAAACCGTTCTCCTGCACGCAGTGCGGGAAGAACTTCAGCACGCTGGGCAACCTGAAGACGCACCAGCGCATCCACACGGGCGAGCGGCCGTACACCTGCTCGCAGTGCGGCAAGAGCTTCGGCCAGGCCGGAAACCTGAAGCGCCACCAGCTGATCCACACGGGCCAGAAGCCCTACGTCTGCGCCCACTGCCCCAAGGGCTTCACCAAGGCCGACGACTTGCGCTCGCACCAACGGCTGCACACCGGCGAGCGGCCCTTCATCTGCGCCGCCTGCGGAAAAAGCTTCGGCCAGTCAAAGGAGCTAAAGGCGCACCAGCTGAGCCACACGGGCGAGCGGCCGTTCTGCTGCCAGCACTGCGGCAAGAGCTTCACCAAGGAGACCAGCTACCGCAACCACATCCAGATCCACACGGGCGAGAAGCCCTTCTCCTGCTCGCAGTGCGGGAAGACTTTCAGCAACTCGGGCGTCCTGAAGACCCACGAGAAGATCCACACGGGAGAGCGGCCATTCGGCTGCACGCAGTGCGGCAAGAGCTTCGGCCGGCTGGGCCACCTGAAGGCGCACCAGCAGATCCACACGGGCGAGCGGCCGTACGCCTGCCCCTGCTGCGGCAAGACTTTCAGCCAGTCGGGCCACCTGAAGGCGCACGAGCAGATCCACAAGCGGGAGCGGGCCGACACGGCCAGCACCAGCAGCGACGGCGGCAGCAGCGCCGTGAGCAGCGACAGCAGCTAAAGCCGACCTTTAACCTCCGGAGAGTCAAAGTATTATTCCTGTTTTTATACAAGCGCTATATAAAGGTTTCTTTATGACTTTTCTTACATTTTCATACCTTTGTGCTCTTTTACATTTTATCTGTGGACAGAGTGAAAGGAGCGACTTATGCAAGGCTGAATATGTGTGTGTGTGTGTGTGTGTGTGTGTGTGTGTGTGTGTGTGTGTTCACCTTATATACTGTGGGGGAGGGGGGAACTGGACCGGCTCTGCAGGACTGGTCCATATGTTTGGAGTACTTATGAAACACAAGCACAAAAGTTTCATGTTCTTTTGTTTGTTTTTTGTTTTTTTTAAAAATATTTCCAGTTTTTTACTAAATCAGACCAGCAGCACCGGACCGAATGGACCGGGCCGGACCGGACCAGGTCCACTGTCTCATGGATCCGTCGGCTCTAAAGGAGCCGCATCCAGAGTAACTTCCTGTATAAAAGCCGGGTCAGGGTTCTGCGGCTCCTTCCGTCCGCTCTGTGATCCGGTTCCGGTGGGTTCTGGTTCTTAACTTCAGGTGTTTTCTGGTTAACGTTGACCTCTGACCTCATAGGGCCGCCTGGCTGCAGCAGGCGGCCCTCTGCGGTCAGCAGTCCTCGGACCGGGACGCGGCCGGCGTCTCGTTGCTGACGATAATCAGGCGGCGTTCCTTTTCGCTCCGAAGCATTCCAGATTATTTTTCCAGACGAGCTCAGCGGGAACGCCGGGCTTTCGGACCAAACATCCCGACCCCTCAGCTCCACGGAGATCGCTCACTGTGTACAAATCTTGAATGGATTATGTTGCTCCAACAAAATGTAATAAAGAAAAAAGAGGAAGTGATGCAACTTCCTGTAATGGAGACGTTATTAAAGACATAATGTTACATCCTGACCTTTGACTCCTCTGCTTTATCTCCACAACAGGAACCTGCAGCGTCCCGGAGCACAGCCTCCAAGAATGGTTCAAATAAAAAAGGAAATACATTCTCATTTTAGAAAAAACTTTTTTTTTACTAAAATGTATAATAATTACAAAACTTGAAAAAGAAAAAAACCCCAAACATTTTAAACAGTAAGATGGAAATTAAAGAAAATTAAAGTGCAAATGTTAATGTTAGTTTAATTTATTTTTATTGTTTTACATCATAAAATCTTTATAAAGCTGAAAATCTCCACATCATCTAAAAAATATTGAACATTGAATCGTTTTCATTTTTACTCACAGGAAGTGACAAGGTGTTTAAAACTCGCCTGACCCCCAGGGGGCAGTGTAGCGCAAAGCGCAAACCTGTCAGCCAATCAGATGGCTCCACAAGAACAGGGACTTCCTGTTGGCTATTTATGACGTCTCCAGTTTTCTTAAATCTCCACTTTGGTTGGAGTTTTTATAATGAATTGTTTTTGTTTGTATTAAACAGTTTTTGTGTTGTTGAAAAATCAAAACGTATAAAAATGTATTTTTTTTCACAGATATCCGGTTATGAGTGCTTGATTCTGAAAGCTACTATATTATTTAGCATAATTTAAATTAATCTTAAATTATGGACGAGGAGGAAGCTCCAAAAATTAAAACAAATACTTTTATTTCAGCTCAAATAATCTAAAAAGGTGTTTGTTTGGATGCATTTATTTTACACCATTTATTTATTTAACCCTAACCAGGAGTATTCATCCACCAAAATGTAGATTATATGTGTCTCTTAACTTATTTTAGTACCTTTTTTAATACTCGGTAGAAATACTCCTCTACAGGAAGTGTTGTATAAGCAGAGTGCAGAAAAAAGATAAATAACCTGAAATGAAACCTTGAAAAAATGCTGAAGCTTCATGGATGTTTTTTTTTTTTTGTTCATAAAACATCAGGGATCAGCGCCACCTGCTGCTGATCTCACTCACCTGCAGCCTATATTCAAACACCTGGTGGATTGTTAATAATCTTTGTGTCCAGTCTGTCTGCTTAACTTTTTATTAATATTTTATCTTCTATTAGTAGATTTCGGAAGGAAGAACCTCATAATTTGTTACAAATAGCACCACAAAATCAGTGACTGTTATTGCATAAAATGACAAAAACAACCATGAAATCCTGGAGAGTTTTTCTTCTCTTTTAATTTTGAAATTCACGTTTAAGCCATTTATTCTCAGCTCTAAATAATAAATATGTTCAGATTTACAGTTTCACATCCAACATCATGAAGGAAACAAAGTGAAGGAAGCAGAAAAGTGTTACACTTGTGAATAGGACAGGAAGTGCTTTTATTCTCACATTTCCAACAGGATGTGTTCTTTTAATGCAGCAATGACAGAAGGTCAGAGGTCAGATCCCTGAGGATCAGGTTTTTCACCATAAGATGAATTCATGATTGTTCAAACTCTTCAACACTTTTAGATATTTGCTTGTTTTATTATCTGCAGTTCTTTTTTTTTTTTTGCAGTGACAAAAAAGCTAAAATGAGCTAAATCCCAATGTTATCCAGTGCTAACCTTAGCGTGTGGGCTATCACTAACATGTTGGCTATCTTTAGCATGTGGTCTATCTCTAGCATGTTGCTATCTGTAGCATGTGGGCTAACTTTAGCATGTTGGCTATGGTAAACTTAGAGAGCAAAGTCAGACTTTGATCAAATCTCAACCACCTTTTCTGGTTCAAGTCATTTTTTTAATGTTTTAGTCAGAAAACTTTCCCTCTTGGTTTTAGTCTTCAATAGTTTATGCTTCTTTAAATTATTTGTAGCATTTTAGAGTTGATTTGTGATAAACCGCCTTCCTTTAAAGATTGCGTTACGGTTCTTATGTAGGGAAGAAAGTTTTCTTCCATTCTGATTGGCTGATAGATGTGACATCAACTGAGTTTTTCTAAAACTGATTTAAATACTTTAATAGCGACTAAAATAAATACGAGACGATTTTTATTGAGTTTAGTTCAGTTTATTTGTTGAAGACAGAAAGTTTAACTCACAGATTTTTAACTGAGTCACAGCAGGAAGTGACAAGTAAAAAGAAGAAGATAAGATGGACGCTCCTCATCAGCAGGAAGTGGTTCTTGTTTCATTAAGCAGGAAGGTGAAAGGGCGACATTCGACTCCGCCCCATCAGACAGCCGTGGGAAAGCTCTTAGCTGGTCTCCTCGATCACCTTGGTGATCACAGTTTTGGTAACTGTGGTTGAAGAAGAGGAGGAGGAGGAAGAGGAAAGCCTGCAAAAGAAGGGAAGTGGATGAGTCTCTGCTTTTATTTGATATATTTCAGAGTCAGAAAATGTTTTAAGGAAGATAAACACAAAGAAGAAAAAAGAGGGAGAGATTAAATTTGTCTTACCAATCCAAGATGGCCGCCTTTATAAAGATTTAGTTTTCCCTGTTTGAAGTTTCTGGATCATTAATTCTTTCCCAGACTTAAATATGTGAATCTGGTGCTTTACTGTCTGAATGCAACTGTAGCCATTAGCATGCAATGCTAACAGGAATTAGCTCTACTGCTAATGTCCACCATACAGACCTGCTGGGTGTCTGCAGACCGCCGGCCTCCATTTTAACTCAGTTATCTGACTCTGCTCTCACCCTGCCACGGATCCCGCTGCCTCTCCGTCCAGCAGGCGGCGGTATTCTGCGATCTCCAGCTCCAGCCGGGTCTTGATGTCCAGCAGCATCTGGTACTCCTGTCCCTGCCGTTCCAGGTCGGCCCTCAGCTGAACCAGCTGCTCCTCCAGAGACGTCACCTGCACAGGTAAGCTCAGGCTGAGCGCTGCCGTTCAGATCGACCTCAGCAGTGCACAGGTGAGCTCCAGCTTACCCTCATCTGGAAGCTGTTCAGCTGCATGGCGTAGCGGTTCTGAACGTCAGCGAGAGACGCTTCCAGAGACGCTTTCTGCAACGAGACGATTAAATCAGACGAACAACCGCAGCGCTGCTTCCCTCTGACTAACAATCCGTCATTTAATTGAGAATAAAATCTTTATAGTTGCAGAATAAGGATTCTGTTTTACCAGGAAAGTTATCAATTGAGGAAGTTTTGGACGTCGTGCTCTGCTGTGGTTCTTTCTGAACAGACTCTTTGTTTCTGCTGTTTCTAAGTTGATGATGTGTCAAAACATATTCTCTTACTTGTAAAAACTGACACTATAGAGGAACTTCACAAGCTGCCCAACATTCCCATTTTCATTCATGACTATTTCCCTGATGTTACGACTTCATTCTCATACTTTTATTCTTGTGTTTTTATTCTCACATTAATATATTCCTGTGATGCTATGAGTTTCATCATTTGAACTTTGTTCTAATGACATAAAGATTTAAAATAGAAACAGGGTCGATAACTGTCTGGTTTTGGTACTTTATTCCTTGTGTTTCTGTTGGATCTCACCATGCTGAGCTGCGACTGGAGCTCGATCTCCAGCGCCTGCAGCTGACTCTTCACCTCCTTCACCTCTGTGGTCGTCGTCTTCAGAGTCATCTCTGTGGTCGCCACTTCCTTTGAGAGCGTCTCGGACTGCAGAAAGATGAAGTAGCGGTTCGGCTAGGTCCGGTCCAGTAACAGAACCTCTACAGGCTCATGCTGCGCGCAGTCGGGTTCCTACCTTGGCCTGGAACCAGCCTTCCAGCTCTTTGCGGTTCTTGGCGGCGATGGACTCGTAGTGTTCCCTGATCTCCTCCATGATCTTGGTGAGGTCCTCCTGGGGAGCGGCGTCCACCTCCACGTTGACCTGGCCGCCCACCTGGGTGCGCATGGCGAGGAGGTCCTGCATCGGAGGGAAGCGGCAGCTGAAAGCGTCAACCTGCGGGAGGCAGCGTGAAAGACGAGCGGCGGCTCGCCTACCTCCTCGTGGTTCTTCTTCATGGACACCAGCTCATCCCTCAGGCTTTCGATCTGCATGGTCAGGTCGCTCTTGGCCACGCCTATCTCTCCCAGCAGCAGCTTCAGGCCGGCGATGTCGGCCTCCACCGACTGGCGCATGGACAGCTCGTTCTCGTACCTGCAGGCGAAGCGCAGCGCGTCAGAACCACCTGGAACGACTCGGCTACTGGAGGAGGCAGAGGATTTACATCCTCTGGGAAACTTTTCACATTTAAAACAATTACTTTTTTAATTAAATTTAAACTTTTTAAAATACATTGAAAAATAATTGACACATTTCTAAAAAATTACCATTTTAAATTGTAATGAAATTAAAACATTTTTTTTTAATTTTCAAATGTTAATGTTTGTTAAATAAAGAACTAAGAATTAAAAAATGCTAAAAATGTATTATTTTAAAATATTTTTTATTTTTGAAATTATTTTTTTAAATTTGTTTAATTATTAGAAAAATAACAAGACAAACTGGTAAGAAATCAGCCTTATTAATGAGTTACAACAACATTTAACATCATTTTGGGATAAATAAAGTATTTTGGAATTGAATTATCTGGTCAGGTCAAAGGTCAGCTGCCCACCTGATGAGCTGAAGGCAGTGTTAAAGACAAAGCTAATGATTATTTTAATTATCGATAAAAAAGGAACATTCTGCAGAGTTTTAATTTGACCATTTAATCGTCTGCAATAAAATACGTAAAAATGCAAATAATTAAAATCCTTATTAAAATAATGACATTTTATTTATTCCTTCCGGAAATCAAATTTTTATTAATGTTATAGAAATTGTGCTTAATAGGAGAATCTGAACTATGTGAAGATAAAAATACCACTTCAGGTTTGATTTATCAACAAATGACCTTTTTACCGTTTGTATGCTCCACTTAACAATTCATTATAAAATTACTTGATAATTTCAATAACTGATTAATCGATCCGCATTTCCAGATGAGTTTTCACTGATTTTTCCATGTAATGGGGGCGTTCCGCCAGGAGAGGGCGCGCCTGAGCTGTACAGACAGACAGACAGACAGACACTGACTTGATCCTGAAGTCATCCTGAGCCAGTCTGGCGTTGTCGATGCTCAGCATCACGGAGCCTTTAGCAACAAGAGCCGCTTCGATCTGACAACACAGATAACCTAAAATCAGCATTTATTATCATTATAGATACAATCAGTATAGATATTATCATTAATAGGATTACTATTGTTTTTAATGACAGAAGTCTCATGTCATCATCTGAAGCTGTTGGGTTCATTTTCTCATCAGGATGAAAAGTTTCTCATCTTAAAACTTTTGGATCATCTGGAGAATTTTTTATTAAAAGTTAAAACTTTAATAAATAAATTCTCATTACTGTCCCGTCAGCATCTTTCTGAAGTTGTGCTGTCGGGTGTTCTCGGGTGTTCTCGGCGCAGACTCACCTTGGCCTGCAGGTCTGCGATGGTGACGTAGAAGTGGCTATAGTCCCGTTTGGACGGGCCCACCTTGCTCTCTGCGAACTCCCGAATCTTGAGCTCCAGCTCGGCGTTGGCTTTCTCCAGCGACGCCACCTTGGCCAGGTAGGCGGCCAGCCGGTCGTTCAGGTTCTGCATGGTGAACTTCTCGTTGCCGATGATGCTGTCTTCACCTCCTCCGAACCCGGCACCGGCACCGCCACCTGCACCGAACCCCGCACCCCCTCCGAACCCTCCGCCGAACCCGGAACCGGCTCCCCCGCCGAAGCCGAAGGCCGCGCTGCCGCCGCCCCCGCCGGCGGAGAAGCTCCGGCTGGCCCGGGAGACCCTGATGCTGCCGCCGCCGCCCGCGCCCCCGGCCACGCTGAAGGAGCTGAGGCCGCCGCCGACGGAGGAGCGGGCCAGGCCTCCGCCCATGGAGCTCCGGGAGGAGGAGGAGGAGGAGTAGACCATGGTGGCCATGATGAAGATGAGGATGAGGAGTCGGTCTGTCTTCTCAGGGGAGGAGAGGAGAAGTGAGGACCGGCGGACCGGCGGCGTTTTATAGAGCCGCGGTGGGCGGGGCTTCGGCTGAGGGGGCGGAGCCAAGACCCACACCCACGAGGAGACACCTGCAGGCTGCAGCAGAACCGAACCCAACCGAACCGGTCCAGACATCAGGCTCTGTTCTGACCTGTCTCAACCAGAACCAGGCCGGGGCGGTGGCACTGCTGCAGCTCTGTGGGATCCAGAACCGGGTCCAGAACCAAACCGGATCCAAATTCAAACCAGACCCAGAACCGGACCAGAACTGAACTGGGTCCAAATTCAACCCAGGGCTAGAACCAAACTGGAACCAAAGCTGCACTCTGACCCGATTTGATCTGTGTGGCTCTGATGGAGGATCACAAAAAACCCACAGAACCTCCCAGGATGCAGGAAAAACAGAACCACCTGCTGAACAGAACCGGTCCAGTTTGGATCTCAGAAAACCCAGAACGTCTCAGAACATCAGAATGTTGCAGAAAACTAATGAAAAAGAGAATTTAACAGAAATGTCCCGGTTCTGGTCGGGGCTCCAGAACCCGGACCAGGTTCTGCTGATGTTCTGTAGGTCTAGGGCATTCTTCATCGTTGGTTCTGGTTTCGGGCCCATGAAGCCCAGAACCACCAGGGTCACTGGACCAGCTTGTGGTTCTGGTTCAGACCCGTCTGACTCCCAGTGAAGCCTGTCCAGGATGCAGCTTTTCCTTCCATTCAACTTTCTGTGGTTATTCTTTAGCTGCATGTTACATTGCAGGATGTAGAACCACGTTGTGCTTTGGTTCTGCTGGCGCTGAAGCTGGTTCTGATGTTACTCATTAGAGCCCAGAATGTGTCTGGTTTCTCTCGGGTTCTGCTGCCCATCCTGGATCCTCCTGCTGCGTCTCAGTTGATAAATTTCCTCTGAATCACGTGGAGCTTCCAGGAAACATGGAGACTGACATGAATCCATCTTTTGGTCATGAGCAGCAAACCGTTAGGTTTGGTTTCTGGGTTCAGGTGGTCATAATGTTGAGGCTGGTTTGTGTTCTGTGGATCCGGGTCCAGAACCGGTTCTGGAGCTCCTGTAGCGTCGGGATGAGGTAACCTGGCGCTGCTCTCAGATCGGACCGAAACGGCCGCCGGCGCCGAGCCCCAACCTGCCGGGCCGCGTCTCTCCGGCTGCTGCTGTGGGAAAACGCTCCGGGCCGCCGTCACCATGGCGACGCAGCTTGACTCGGGGCGCAGACTGTGTTCAGGCGTGAAGCTCTGAAACAAACTGGCTTTGATGCAGAAACTCCTTCAATCTGCTTCGATCCAAATCCAGGGTGGTCAAACGTGGTCCGGGGGCCGTCTGCAGCCCTCGGAGGGATTCTGGGGATCAAAGATCTCAGAACATTTCCTCTGATCATCAGAGTGAAGCAGAAGCTTCAGGTAGATTCACCTGCTGATGATCTGGACCTGCTGGTCTACATGGTGAGTAGAACCACCGGACCGGTTCTGGTTCTGCTGGGGTCCAGCTCTTTTGGACCGAATGACATGAACTGTTACACAGTTCATGTCTTCCAGTTACACACACTACTAGTTCCGCTATCGCTAAAGCGCTAATTGTAAACATGCTAATGCTAAAATGCTAATGCTAAACATATTTGAAACATGAACACAATGTTTAATGCAAGTTTATTTATAAACAAATGAAACAAAAAGAAAAACAATTCATCAAAATAAAGTATTTATATTACTTTATAAATATCGTAATAAAAATAACATTTCTACGACTAATGATGAAATAATAATAAGTAATTACAATATTCAGCAGTTATGAAGATAAAATGAAAATATTGATTCGTTTGAAAATAATTTAATGTCAGTAAAAGATGTACGGTAAATATGACTTTATTCAACTTGGTATTTTTATTTAAAACAACTTAAAATGTAATTATTAACAACAACTTTAACACAGATGTTTAACTTTATTTGAATAACAGTTTATGAAACATCCAAGTAACTTAGCGCTTCATAATTTCTGGTTCTGGTTCTGAAAGCTCGCCGTGGAGCAGAGGCATAAAAGCAACCAGTCGGTTCTGGTTCTGGTTCTGGTTCTGAACGGCAACCTGCTGCAGGCGGGTTCTGATCCGAGGCACTAAAAGTGACTGACAGGCAGTAATCTGCCATAAATGTCGGCCTGCAGCTTCAGCCCAGCTGCGTGTTTCTCTGCTTGTGTAACAGCAGCACTCAGCTGCAGTGGATCATGTTTGGGTCCAATCGCTCCGGGTCCAGTCGCTCCGGGTCCAGTCGCTCCGGGTCCAGTCGCTGCAAATGAAGCTTTAATCAAGATGTTCCTGTTAAGCTGTCAGCGTTTCTGTCCTCAAACTTTCCATAGCGCTTCAGATTCTGACAGGTTTCCTGACAGAACTTGTTGAAATGATTCCTCCGGTTCTGGAAGGGAAATGCTGGATGTTAGCAGGTCCAGAGTGAATCCTGAACGGGTTTCCAGTCCAACACGGAGCCAGCCAGACTCTCTGGTACCAACAGCATCAAATTAATCTGGAGAACAGAATTTTATGTAGAAAATGCGTCTGGGGAAGCTGAGACGCCAAGAGACAAAGCTACGTGACATGCTGGTGTTTGTGAACCACTGAGAGGAGAAACCTGTAAGTTAGTGTTGCTTTAGCACTCAGCTGGTTTCTGTGTGTATTAATGAAATTTGGTGTTTGAGCCATTAAAGCAGGCAGCTGGGGCGTTTATTCATGGGCATTCTGATCCACACACTGGTCCCCATGTCTGGACCCCAGCTGGGGCAGCCCAGCGGTCGGGGTGCTGGGGCAGTGGTCGGGGTGCAGCCCAGCGGTTGGGGTGCAGCCCAGCGGTCGGGGTGCTGGGGCAGCGGTCGGGGGCAGCCCAGCGGTCGGGGTGCAGCCCAGTGGTCCGGGTGCTGGGGCAGCGGTCGGGGTGCAGCCCAGCGGTCGGGGTGCTGGGGCAGCGGTCGGGGTGCTGGGTTAAAAAATGTTTACAATCATTTGGAAGGACATGAGAGACGAAGGCATGTGAAGCAGTCTGTCACTGTTACTGAGTATCAAATATAAACTCTTAGCATTGTGGGAGGGTAAGTCAAGCCTGGCAGCCCGCCAGGCTGATAAAACATGAGGGGATAATAACCCTGCTCTACAGAACCTCCTGCTAATAAAACTCAAACTAGTCCACTACTGATCCAACGTTTAATGACCTGGAAGAGAAACTAAACCCCAAATCACATTTTTGCAAATAAACTGTCAACATGAGTTAAGGCTTCTATATTTATGTTTCACTCAGACACGCCCCCTGGTGGTGAGTCAGGACATGGAGAGCTGGCGTGGTTAGCCCTGAGGGAACGAGGAGCGGAGCGGGTCTGCCGGCAGGCGGGTTGCTGCAGAGGGATTGGCTCTTTAAAGAAAATGTCTCCAGATTTGGTGCTAGTCGCTTTTTTGACAAGAAGTCGGTTCTGAAAAGTCACTAAATATAGCGACAGTGCCACTAAGTTAGCAGCAATGTGTCTCTCGTCATGACCTCAGAGCTTAGTGGCTCCGCCCACTCTGGGGGAATCTCAACATCTCTGTGGGGACGGATCCAGCTCATGTTCAAGCTTCCAGCTTCAACATTTCTGTGATAATGGACCAAAATCCGCCAGAGGCTGTCGGGTTTGATCCCATCATCAGTTTAAACCAAGAAGCTCAGATCGAGAAGGCGGGTTCAGATTGTGAGCTGGGCTGCAGAAGCAAACTGATTTATGTCCAGACTGATGGTTTCAAGACTTCAGAGATTATTTCTCACTGAAATGACCGTTGGACTGGAAGTCTGACGGATCTGATCGGTGCCATGTGGATCAATCAGGGCGGAAGCTGGAGAACCCAGAGAGAACCCATGAAGCACCGGGAGAACAAACAGGAAGGCCAACAGGAAGGCAAACGCATCTACTTAAAACCTGCACGTTAACGGTGACACCATCCTATCTGTCAGTACTTAGTGCTAACTTAAAAACTCAACTAGCCAAATGAGAGCTGGTGGAGATTTCTCAATCAGGACAAGACTTTATTATTTTAACGGTTGACTTTCTGTGTGTCCTTTTTGTTTAATGTTAATTCTGGGATACATGATGCACACGGGGAACGGGTTCTGAAACCAGGTTCTGGACATCCGTTCCTCTGAGGAGTCCAGCAGAGACCTGAAGATCCTCAGAGCTCTAGAACCAGACGGACCGGTCCAGAACATTTTGGTTTCCTTCAGTTTGATCTTGGAGGACCTTCTGTGTTTGACAGGTTGGAGTTGCTTTGCTCCGCCTTCCCTCATTTCCTGCAGAATTCCCCTAAAACTCCTGAATCCATAACCTGAGTTTTGGTCCAGAACCATATATGTTCTGGTTCTGTTCCTCCTGTACATCGGAACAACTCAATATTCCAGAAACTGAACCTGTTTTCTAGAAACTCATACCAGACCAGAACCTGGAGTCTGAGCAGGTTCTGGTCCAGAAAACGAATCTATGAACACTGACAGATGTGGTTTTGCAAAATATTACATTAATTTGTGATGATGTGGCGACCGGTCCGATAAGGACGGGATTGTTCAACTGTCCTGGGTTCAGTTCTGATTTCTGGAGTCACAGTTTCATGAAATTGATGATTCATAATAATTTCTGTTTCCAGGACAAACGGAGACATTAAAGTCGTTTCCACTTCCTCTCTCCGATCTGCTTCGGAGAAAAACAGTAAATCATCTAAACAGAAATTATAGCTGGTTTTAATTGATCATGTGATTAATTGATTAACTGCTGACGCGTCAGGCCTGTTTGTCACTTATCTTTTCTCATTATTTTGCGTGTTTATGGACGTTATTGTGCCGTTTGCTCCACGTCGTTCGCAGCAAATATTACCTGGAAATGAACAAAGATCCCAGCCGTCCTTCACTCCCTGAGGATTAGAACTCTGCTTCTGTTTAGAGGTTAAAGGTCAAACGCAGTAGGTTTTCTGCTGCTGGCGTTGGCTGTGTGATCATACTGACAGGACATGCAGCTCGGGTTCAGCGCTTGGCCAAAAGGCACGCAGGCAGAGCGCGGGATGAACTGCAGCTCTCTCTCTGCTGGCTTTCCAACCGTTCAGTCAAGTTCTGGTTCAGGTCTCAACAGAACCTCCTGGAACGGGCTCGGATCAGGTTTTGGAGCCCTGGGTGTCGTCGGAACGCCGCAGCGATGAGATCATTCCAGGATCTGGATGAGAGTTCCCCTCCAGCGCTGCGCATCAACACATTTATGAGCACTCTGCAGATCTGGGAAGGTTGACAGTACCCGGGGCCGGGGAGGGGTCCGATTAACAAAACCGAAGAGAGGTCACAGATCCGCTGCAGGCGGAACCGAGCCGGCGCTGCATGAACCGACAACCACCCAGGAACGTCGCCGCAACAGGAAACGGCTCAGGTTTCCTCACCGGGGCAGAGGAAACGGGAGTTCAGATGTTTCTGGGAGACAGCGGCAGCTTCAGTCATCATCTGTGCTCTCTGCTAACTGGTCCAGACTTTAACTAGGCCATTCCAGGATCGTAATGTTACTCTACCTTATCCAGTCCAGGAATCTGTGAACTTTGTGCATTATGCCCCTGCAGTGGCTGCAGGCCCTGAGCATGATGGTCCCTCCACCGTGCAGTGTTGTTAGGTTTCTAAAGGTTTCTTAAAGAGTTGAATTTCTGTCTGGTCTGACCAGCTTCTTCCAAGTGGACCGTCACCCTGACGCCCCGTCGCTCTGCGAGAGGATGGCAGCTTCTGAGCCTTTCTGCTTTTATCTGAGACAGTTTGTGTTCTTCTCCACAGCTGGCAAACCGGTGACACATCTGGGAACGTCTCAGAGTTACCCAGACAACCGACCCGACCCATTCCAGGTCCTCCAGCTGTAGGTCAGTCGGATGATGGTGCGGTCCGGTTAGGGCGGAGATTTTTCTATCCATTGATTGGAAAACAGAAAAATGTTTTCAACGCTGGTCTGTCTTGTGACTGGTCATCGTACCAGTTCGCCGCTGCGTTAGGCGTTTGGGTTTAACCCAGCGACAGTCCGGCGGGCGGTGGAAACTCTCCTGAATGTTTCAAAATGGCGTCCAGAACCGCTCCGACCCGCTCGGTGGAAGCAAGCTGCATCTCATCATCTCAATCAGATTGCAGCTGAATTTACTGATGAGGCTCCAGACCCTCACAGTGGCATTGCAGTTGTCATGACAACACAAATGAGGACAACAGAAATTCAACAAGTGGGACTTTTGGGTTTTTTCCAGGTCTGTGATCCTCCCCACCCCACCCTGCACTTTGTCCTTCCACTCAACTTTCCATTGATAAAGCTCTCTGTGAACAAGCAGCTTCTTTAGAAATGACCTTTTATGGCTTTTTCTGCTTGGAGAGCGAGTCTGTTGGACAACCGGGTCAGGATCTTTATTACGATTGGGTCGACCAACCAGAACATTTCTGCAGTAAAACGAATTTTTCTGATCAGTCTGATGTAATTCTCTAACTTTGTGAGGAAGTAGCATTTAAGTTTTAATTTGTTGTGAACCAGAACCATCAAACTCTGTTGACTCTCTTTGGGTTTTGGGTTTAACCTGCTGGTTCTGAAGGACCCGGGTGAAGACGGGTTCATCATTTTAACACATATTGAACTCATAAGAACAGATAACAAATCAGTTTGGTCCAGTTTGGGCTCATGCCTGTCACTGGACCATCAGAAGCTCTACTTTTACCTGGTTGTGTTGGACCTGGTGGGTTCTGCTTCTGCTGATTAAACCTTTAACTCTGGAACCTGGAGAAACATGTGGCTCTAAACTGAGAAGGAGTTTAGATGATCTATTAAAAACTAAACAGAAATAAAGTCGTGGTTCTTTCAGAATAAAACCCGGTTAGCAGTAGCATAGCAGTTAGCAGTAGCATGTTAATCCACAGTTTGAATCTGTGGATTGAAGTAAAACTGGCCGCTGCTGCCCCCTGGTGGCCATGATGGATTCCCTCCATTTCCTCCTGTGTCTCCTTCTGGACCAGAACCAATACCAGCCTCCTGAGTGAAGTTACCGCCCCACACCGTCCGTAAATCAGACGAAATTGGTGTCAATTACGTTACTACGTTTGTGCAAACGTTTGATACCAATTTTGTCTGATTTCATAAAAGTGGGGGGCTGGTTGATCTTTTGACCTTTAACCTTTCATTAATATCTTCAAAGCCAAAGCAGCAGAAACAAACATTTTTGCTGCACAAACGTTTGACACCAATTTTGTCTGATTTGAAGAAGGAACTTCACTCAGGTTTCCCTTCCTCTGGTTGTGACAGTTTGGAGTTTAGTTCATTTAAACTCAACTGGAACCAAATCCTGACCCAGTTCTGACCCAGTTCTGAGTTCTGACCAGGCGCTGTTTGTCCTCCAGCTGCTGGGATCTTTTCTTAATTCTGATTTCCATATTTCTGTTAGAATTTATTTAATAATAATAATAAAGATATTTCTCTGTATACTGTATGAAAAAATAAATACATGTTAAATAAAAGTTACTGACTGGAGTTTTAATATTATTATGTGGAACTGTTCCTGTGATCAGAACCTCCATTTAGTTTACATCTGCAGCCACAACCAGAACTTCTTTCACTGTTTTTTTTTACTGGTTCTGGTTCTGAACAGCAGCAGCCTGCAGGCCCGGTTCTGACCAGACCCGAACTCGGTGAGGTTCTGGAGGAGAAATGAAGACAGACACGCAGCGCTGAGGCGGACTCTGTTTATTCTCAGGTGAGTGAGCAGGGAGGAAGCTGATTGGCTGCTTCAGTGAGTCACTGAGGAAGAGGTGGATGAAGATGAGGAGGAGACCAGCTTCCCGTTGACGGTTTCCTCCACCACGGTCACCACGCGCCGCGTCGAGGAGGAGGAGGAGCTGGGGACCAATCAGAGCACAGATCAGGTGGAGCCTGTTCACCTGGAGGATTGTCCTCCAGGTGAACATGTCTCACCTGCCGCCTCCCTCTCCGTCCAGCAGGCGGCGGTATTCTGCGATCTCCATCTCCAGGCGGGTCTTCAGGTCCAGAAGCATCTGGTACTCCTGTCTCTGCCGCTCCATGTCGGCCCTCAGCTGCACCAGCTGCTCCTCCAGGGATGACACCTGCACACGGCACAGGTGAGGCTGTAGCTCCTCCCACTTTCACAACATCACAGGTCAAGCAGTACCGAACCGGTCTCACCTGCATCTGGTAGCCGGACAGCTGCAGCGAGTATCGGCTCTGGGTCTCAGCCAGGGTCGCCTCCAGAGACGCTTTCTGCGCACAAACCACAGAAGAAGAACTTTGTTTTTTTCACTCCGTTCATTTAAAAACCAAAGAGTTAAAAAGTTTTCACTCCTGTCAGGAGAAGTTGCATGAAGTTAATCAGATCAATTTAATCAATTAATCCTTAACTGGAGCATAAAACAGTTTGCTAAAGAAGCTACAACCACCAACATTTAGCATTTAAGATAAAATCCTATAAATCAGTTTTATCTTGATTTATTTTCTGTAATAAAATCTATTGATCACCTTTTACATCCAGTTGTTAATCAATAATTAATCAGCAGATCAACTCTACTGTATTGATGATCAGAAATGCTTTTCTCATGTTGATGTCCACTAGAAGAATGCTTGGTGACTTTTAGCCAATGAAATGTTATGAATTATTAATTTATTCATAAAAAAGGCTTTGAGTAATCAACAATAATCAATTTCTAAAATAATCATTAGCTGCAGCGATAACAGCTGTGTGTTAAAGTTTATCAGAGTGTGTGTGTCAGAATGTGTGTGTTAACGTGTGTGTGTCCTCACCATGCCCAGCATTGTCTGCAGCTCAATCTCCAGAGACTGCAGCGACCTTTTGACCTCTGTCACTTCACTCCTGGACTCTTGCAGCGTCACTGACTGAGAGACCACCTCCTTGTTCAGAGTCTCTGTCTGCACACACACACACACACATGGAGAACTTTTATTGATTTCCATCTTTTTAATAACTGCTTTTATTCTTAACCAGAACCAGAACCAGAACCTAGTCCACACCAAACCTCTAAACTTGGAGATACAGAAAACGTGAGGACTGGATAAAGGTCGTCCCTTTGTTCTAAGCATCTGCACTTACACTGAGTTTGAAGGAGCGGACAGGAAGTGAGGTCATGCGGCTCACCTTGGTCTGGAACCAGGCCTCCAGGTCTCTCTGGTTCTTGGCGGCGACCGACTCGTAATGCTCCCTGATCTCCTCCATCACCTTGATGAGGTCCTGAGCCGGCGCCGCGTCCACCTCCACGTGGACCAGGCCGCTCATCTGGGAGCGCGTGGACACCAGCTCCTGCACACACACACGGTGACATCATCACACACACACGGTGACATCATCACACACACACGGTGACATCATCACACACACACGGTG
>CAEGAD010064638.1:0-82063 GCA_903067055.1 Poeciliopsis paucimaculata
TCTATCTATCTATCTATCTATCTATCTATCTATCTATCTATCTATCTATCTATCTATCTATCTATCTATCTATCTATTTTCTCTCTGTCTCGTTGCATTAGGTTTCAGGCTCTTTTCAAAAGAGGTTTTATTGATTTTGTTAGACGTGAAGAATCAGAATCAGACATTTGAGTGAGAGCGTATGCAGCCGGTCCGACCCGAGGCAGAAAAACATATATAAGTCACAAGGAAGAGTTTCCCTTTCTCTCGCCCACACCGTTCATAAAACACGTAGGACGTTTTCTTATGGATACATGAGGGGAAAAAAAGCGAAATACGAATAACGCTACGGGATAAACTGTTCCATATGTACGCTCAAACAGTGAGATTTAAATGTGTTAGGAGATGTGAAAAGTGTTTGTGCTTTGTGAAATTTGTGAAATTTAGATTTAAAAAAAAAAAAAGAATTCACATTAGAAGAAGTCCCAACTCCAACCGAACAAACAAATCTGCATAAAAAGAAGAGGCAGTGAGCGGTTCAGTGCCGACTGTTTTGTGCCTGTTACAAATCAGCGGTCAATTGTCATATCAAAGATTCATATTACATTCAGCTGAAACTGAGCCCAGCTGCATGTTTCAGAGAACGTTTTGCAGCTTTTGCCTCGCAAATCTGACAAAGATTCTCGGTCACAAGACTTAACGCTAACACCAAACACAGATTTTCAGCTGTGTCTCACGAAGATGCACGACTCCCGTTCTCCTGATAGCTGCGGGGCGTTTCCCACACCAGACCTAACATGTAGTTCTCATAACACTTCATACCACATCATACAGTCATCTGCAAAAAGAGTCACCTGATCAGCATCATTCATTCGGATCAGGAGTCAGTTCCAGAGTCATCACTATCCCGTGTATGTGAATCATGTTTCCTGGACAGATGGTGAGAGCGCACTGCAAAAACACAGAATATTATCATGTATTTTTTAGTCTAGTTTATAGTACAACTACCGCAATACACATGAAATAAGACATAACCAACTTAGAAGCAACTTTTCAGGAAGAAATACTAACTTGTTTTTCTTAAGTCAATCATTTCTTAATGCTGGTGAAAAAGTACTGGTTCCATTGGCAGATTATTTCACTTATAACATGGAAATGATGTGAAATACATATTCATCAATATTAAGAAATTATTGTCTTAAAATTACTACATCTTGCAGAAAAGTCTTGTAAGTTACTTTTGTCTAATTTGAAGTGCATTAAGACATTTGCACTAGAAACTACTAGGCCAAAAATACTTGGTAGATTTAATGCATAGTGTCTTGACATTGTCCACAAATATCAATGTGATATTTGCACAGCTAATTTCTGTGGCATGCCAGCTTAAAATGCTGGAACAAATTTGGGGGGATTGCTTGCCGACTGATTGATCTAACACCGTCAATCATTCCTATACATAGGATTAACCTGAGAGTAACTTAAAATGTTAAACAAATCCTTAGTATTTTGAATGCATTCACCAATAAAAGGCCCAAACATATGCAACGGAGCTGCATGACATTTTGGTGTTGGTGTTGACTATTCCAATAATGATACTCCATTGCAATTAACACAACTTTCTTTCTTTTCCATCATTACCATGTCTAAGCTACTTCCCCTAACTAACAAAGTTATAAAGGACAGTAAAAGTCCAACCAACTGAGCAACTGCATTACATTACTTTGAATGTATTGCCCTTAAATGATACAGCATACCAAATATGGCGTTCTTGCTTCCTTCTGACTGATATTTCAAAGATGGTTGTTTTTCATCACATTGTTCAAACTCTAGTATTTGGTTCACACTTTTGAATCCAGTGAGTTAGACAATGGAACAAAGCAACATTTGTAACCATAACAAAGAAACGATGTGTGATTCAAACTGCCAATTGGGCATCAATTTGAGCGTGCAAAAGAAAACTGGAAAATGAGGTAAACAAGAAATTGCTGCAGTGCCAATCAACTCGGTTATGAGAAATTTACCAAAACAGCCAAGAAAAACTGGTGACTATGAAGACAGTCACCAGTAAAGCAACTCTTAGGACTCCTCATTGTAATGCATGTCTCCAAAGGCTGTGGGTTTGGGTTTTTAGCTGCAAGCGCGACGCCTGGCTAGACGTCGACGGAACGCATCGACACGGTGTGATCGGCACATCACACAAACGCAAAGCTGTGCCAGCCGGTGTGCGGAACGGCGGCGCGTTCGCAACGAAGCCTTCTCAGAAACTTTACAAGGGATGACGAGGAAAAACGAGAGCGAGCGCGAAGACGCCAAAAGAGGAGACAAGGAGAGAGGGAGCGAGAGAAGGAGGCCAAATCCGGGCTTGAAATTGATGGTGTGATTGTTGACTGCTGGGCGGCTCTTATCTGGGTTTCACAGGGTTGTTGTCTAGGCGAGCCGGCCTCATCCTTGCTCTTCAATTTCTTTCTCTCTCTGGGAGAAGAACAAACATAGCAGCCCCTATACATTACTCTATTCCCCCCCGACCCTCTCTCTCTCTCTCTTCCTTGAAGCTTTTGTACTTCAAGTCTCCGTCCCTCTCTTCTTTTATCTCGTTTCTGTCATATTATTGTGGCCTCATCCTACGGTGCATCTTTCTTTTTTTTCCCCCCTGCTTTTTCTCCAGACAAGTTAGACATCACACAGAGAGCAGTGGGCTAGAAAAGAACAGCGGGAGGTGGGGGGAGGGTTGGGAGCTATGGGGGTCAAAGGTGTATCTACAGCAGGATAGGGGTGGGTGAGTAGGAAACACTGAATCTCTCTCTCTTTCTCTGTCTAAATTCCCTTGAGAGCACACTGCCCCAGCCAACACCTAAACAACAGCCGTATTGTGGCTGCAGCTGCTGATACAGCTGGAGTCAAAGGAGGCTGCAGCACTGCATGGGAGGTGAGGCCAATTAAGCGCTAACCCTAGCTAACGCTAATACACAAAGGCTGTTCTGTGTTGGCAAAAGGTTGTGTGCGAAGAGAAGACCTAAGAGCTTGAGTCAGCGAGGTTGGGATGAAATCAGTACGTGAGGTTTTCAAATAATCGGTGGGTGACGGGAAAGGTCAAACGACGGGCCGGTAATCGCTCGCAGACGATTCACACACAGTGAACGTGCAATTCTGATTCTTTTTTTTTTTTTTTTTTGCTTTAGTTGTTCCAGGGTTCTCCAGGAAAACCTTCTAAGTCCGGCAGTAGGGGGCTGCTAGGGAAGTCCACCGGCAGCCCAACGTGTTTTTGAATTAATATAAGTCAAAAAGTATTAGGAGGCGCACAAGCAGGCAGCTTCATTTGGAAATACTTTTGTGAGGCCAGTGGGCAGATGTAGTTCAAAGAGTCAACTACAAACCTAGCTTAATCTTTCTTTATTGTTACTGGTGTATGAAAAACCCTCATACACCAGGGTTTTTTGCCTCGTTTGTGCTAAACACTAACGAGGCAAGTAAAGTCTGGTGGACCACCAGGACTCATACCCTGCACTCATACAACTAAATAAAGTTGAACTGTGACTGCAAACGGCTCACGAACCCAAAACGACCCGCAGGCACAGGAGAAGAAGAAGAAGAAGAAGACAAACGTAAATGCAGCAGCATTTACAGATGCAGTAATGGATGCTGCCGTCTATGGATCGGTTTTAAAGTTTTGTTTATGTCTGGATTTACCACAACTGGCTTCTACTGGTGCAGAATTATGGCACGTCTCACATCAGTGCCGTGAAAGTGACCGCAGACACTTTCAAAATTATCTGATACATATCCAACTCAGTACCACATGGGAAAGTGGATCGGATTTTCTGGGTTGATGACAAGTTTGGAATTGGGCGGCTCAGGTTGAGGTGAAAAAGTCGGATGGGCATTTGGGCCAGCAAAATACATTTGGATCACATTTGCTTTCTGTGAGAACGTAGCCTTAGACAAAGCCATATCTGAAAGGAAACAGTATTTTCAAAGACATGAAAGACAGAGAGAGCAAAACGTGAAGCAGATAACAAGAAGGACACAGATCCTTTTCAGTTTTCAACCTCAGTATGGACTGGATGATGCTGGCAGCAGATTGGATATCTTAGAGTTAGGCTAAGTGTTAATTGTTAACTTACGGCGGTCAAACTAGTTCAAAATGTGCAGTTTTGAGATAGTCCTTCTCAAAACTACATAGTGCTTCTCCTCCACAGAAACAGACAGGCTCTTTACGACACACAGGCAGGATGCCATCCGGTCCAATCTGCCGTAACATTTCCCTTAATCGGTGCGCTAAAACTTTCATACCGGTTTCTCATTCACCTCAGATTAAAACCAGATCCGGTAAGACGTCAGACGTCGCAAAAAAAATGCCTGATTGGTCGATCAGGGGGTAGAAGGGCTCCGGGTGGGTGGGGGGGTTCCAGTCCTCCCTACGCTCGATAAATCCTGATGCCCTTTCATTGACGCCTTCAGGTAAAGCAGTTAAGTCCACCGCACCTGAGTGCTGTAAAAAATGTTGAAAAATGGACCCGTCCTCATGCTGTTAAAAAAAATAAAAACAAGTCCTCGGCTACACGTAAAAGCCACTTTGCTCCATCATTGATGTCTGAACAATTAGGAGACGCATTGACTTCCCAGCAAGACTGTAGGCTGTTAGGAACACTGCAATAACTTTAAATTTCCAATTAGAGGTGCTACACTGTGCATACATCTGTATTCTCACCTATTAGTCCACTAATGACTAAATGATTTTCCAGCAAGGGAGCAGGAAATAGGAAGGGTAGCTCCCAGCCTTCTACAAAAAAGAAAAAAAAAAAACTTAAGCTACTCCCACACACCAGCACAGAGATCTCGGAGAGCAGCCTTGCATGGGCCCTCCTGCTGCTGATAAGCCTCGCCTGGGCCCCGACGTAGTGCCTGCCCCAGAGAGAGGCCATTAGCCCGGCTGCAGCGCCTTCCCGGATAAGCCGCAGCTTACCAGCCTGCGAGCCACAGGGCAGCTTTTTTATTGTTCCTTCAAAACTTTATGTGTGAGCGCGCGGCAGCGGCTGCGTCAGTAACACAGGCTCCAGCAGACCCGGTTCCTGTGTAGGTGTGTGTGTGTGTGATGCTGTATGCTCCCGGCAGTTCCTGTGCACTAACGGCCGGTCCCACAGTAGGGAGGGGGAGCTCCGTCAGACCAGAACAATGCCAGAAAAAAAAGAGGGGGGCTGCCGTAAAAACAAACTACAGTGCTCTGGTTGGCACGAGGAGGAGGGAGGAAGTGGGGGCTACTTTTTCCTGCAAACCCCCAGTGAAATATACCTGTATATTAATTCAAAATTCACAAAAGACACAATATGTGTCGTGTCACATCACATGTTGATGTGACACAACATGGAGAAAATTGAGACGCGCCGATCCGATATCAGGTATCTTTACCGCTCCCGATATTGGGGGAAAAAAACAAATTCTACATGGAGTCATCATTAATTGAGTTTCCATTACAAATGTTTTCCAAATCTTCGTCAATATTCTGCTAACGTCGAAAACCACAATTTCGCAATTGCAGTGTTTCAGTTAAATAGGAGGTGAAATTAAAATCACACGTGAAAAAGCTTGTTCACATGATGAGTCATTAAAGACCCTGGCAGCAATGGACGTAAACAGTTACATGAGAAATATTCCTACTTCAGCCATGATCTATCAGCCGTCGGAGCAGATCTCGCCGTTTTATTGTCAGAGCATCAAATCCCACGTTTTGGGAGAATCGTAGTCGGCCGTTTTACAGAAGAGCTATGGATTCAACACGTTGGAATGACACACGCCTTTTTATTATTTATGTTACATTATATTTAGAATTCACAACTTTCTGAACCATTTGAAAGAAGGATTTGTTTTGAAACAGGTGGTCAACCTGTTGTTTTTGTCAGTTTCTTTATTTTTTGTTTTACATCGGCTGTACTATTTCTAATTGCACCAACTGAGCAAATTAAAGATGTTTTTACCCGTTTGAAGCTTTTGAAGCTATTGGTGTATTCAAATGTGCTGCAGTGGTGCAGAGCTATTAAGTGCATTTGTAATTCACTGCATTTTTGTTTATGTGCCAAAAAAGAAATGTTTCCAATCAACTCTGCACTATTTTTCTACATTGTATCAGTATCGAACGATACAAAGTCTCAGATATCTATATCGGTATCGGAGGTGAAAAAAAGTGGATTTGAGGCAGGAGACGCCAACTGAATATTTAAAACACGCGTCATCCCAGGCTCACACTAACATAATGGGAATCTCAATTTTAATGTTTCAGCCCTTATGTGTCACCGAACCCAAGAAGGGAGAAAAAAGGGAGCAATTCAGGCAGTCTGCTGTACAGGGAGCGCAGAGCGGACAACTGAGCCAGAAAACATCTGCTGACTCGGAACAAACAAAACAACAACCAGCCGACAGACAGCCGTGCTGGGGCCTCCGGAAAAAAAATAAAAAAAATACTAAGTGCCTTACACTGTGCCCCCAAAACACAATTGGCTATCTATTTTATGGCTGAGCATATCGTTCTTTCTCTAGACACTACTCAGCACAGACGGAGTATAAAACACATCTGTGGATCAAGACAGAATCAATCTGTGAAAAGAGACAATAAAGATTTATTTTTTATGCAACTCTTTGGCTCAGGAAGAACAAAAAAGCAAATGTAAAGAAAAAAAAATCTCTTTTGCAAACTATTGTAGAAAAGATACACAGATTCGTGGCATCCTACGGTTGGTTGGATTGCTCTAAATGTTCAAAAATCGGTCCACACTCTCTTGGATCCTTTGCTAAGAAGACTATTTTTTTGCGAAAAGCAGAGGTTTAATTTGCGGCTGCGCTAAACTTGGATACATGCCGCCGCTTTAAAGTGAAGTCTGGGATTTTATGACGCTGGAGGAATGCCAGGGTCACATGAGCGTGAATTTTTCTTTGGCCTAAGCAGACCCTTTAAACGCAGGACGGAACATCAGTACCATATAAAAAAAAAGAAAATATAAGTATTATTTTCATCTCAGGTTTAAGATTTATGACACTTGGTACAGATATTTCAAACACTCCTCATGCTTCTTAAGCAATATTAGAGAAAAAGATATGTTGGCATCTCCAACATTTTAGTTACTGGCATTGTGATTCTGATACGAAAGCAAATATATATTTTAATGTGCAGAATACTGTGTGTTTTCAGCCTTGTGCTTGTTATAGATCAACACTGGGGAGTCCATCAAGCCAGTATTAGCAAGCTAATTAGTCTGACTGTGTCCAGGTAGCGCCTGCAGTCGGCTGCTTAACAAACATGAGGCACTTGAATAAGAGTGATCGGTGGTGCTCCACTAGTTGCCAGCTGAAAATTTTCATTTTTTTCCTACTTTGTACCTCGGGGAAAGTTAGCAACAACAGGTTGGGGAGGGGTAACACTAGCTAATTTAGCTAGTTTAGTGGAAACAATTATTGAATATTCTAGTCTTCTGGCATCTATATTGGTCTAACGTCATAAAATTGTGTGAACTTTTTTTTTTTTTGGTGGTTTTAAATTTATTTTAAAATCCCATATCTGGTCTCTGGTAACCAGCCTGTGTCTATTGTTTTGAAAAGTACACACCAGTGTAACAGTGTAACACTCACCTCTCACTACGATGAATTAAAAACCATGAAACGATTGTGTTGCATGTTGATAAATTCACCTACTTGAATCATTGGTAAAAAAATTAAAAAAAAAGACTTTTCCATTTCCTGACTTCAGCTAGTTTTTAGGCTCCAGAACTGACTTTACCGTTTTTTGTCATGTCTTCAACAGTTTCCAAGTTTATCACAGGCCATAACCTGATAGGCATGTTGTCTAAAGATCAATAAAAAGAATAAATAAAAAAAAAACCGCTAAAACAATCAATACTGTTGTAGTGGAAAGCCATACTGGAGGCTGCTGGCTACTTTATGTTGTCTTTTTTATTTTTAAGTCTTAGTAAACCTAGAGCAAAGTGTTTGAATAAAAAAAGTTATCTGTTATAAATTATTTTTGCTTTAAATATACCTCTTTTTTTTCATCAAAACCTCAGCCTGACTGTGGAGGAGAGTTGCTGGTGCAGCACAAATCTCTTTGTTTTGCTAACTATCTGCATTAGCGTACATGCTAATGCAGAAAGCTGGCAAAACAAAGAGTTTTACTGTATAGTCAGCAGGCAAAACTATCACAAAGACATAATGTGGTGTTCAGCAACGAGGGAAGCTCTCTCAAAATATGTCACCTTCCTTTAATTCATACAAAAACAGCAAGCTACAATCTAAGCTAGCTAGTCAGAGGCTAAATGCTCCCCTTTGATTCTTCCCTAACTAATCCCCTGATTTTCTTACATTCTGGAGCCATAGAGATCTTTACATTTCTTCACCACTACATCGTCCCTTATGTCAATATTTAAGGACACGCGCACCTTTAATGAAATCTCTAATAAGCAAAAAATCCATTTCACCTTGTCGCTCTAATTAAGTGTCCTGATTTACATAAATCCTTGAACAGGAACCCCGTTATTGAGCGTGTGGGGGGAAAGGGGTTATCCAGAGATAAACAGCGAGGCGTAGGATGGAGAGAGCGAGTGGAAGAGGGCAGCAGATGGCCGGCAGTGGTCAGCTGTTAATACACAGGCGGGTCGGGACTGCCCTGCCCTCCCATTCTACCGGCCATTAATAATGCAGAGCCACCCCAGAGGAACTCCAGCGAGCGTCTTTTTAAACTCCTGCTGCGGGAAAGCACAAACCTCGATGTCATGACTGGAAGCATTGGATTTCTCTCCATCTGTTCGTTCGAATCAGAAAACAGTAATTAGATTTGGGTGATGTCTCTCTCCACTGCACACTGACGTTTTCTTGTGTTGTTTGTTTGATTTATTTATTTATTTATTTCATAATTGCATTGATCAGCCAAACAGGAGGGAAATTACAGGTTGCAATGAAAAAGCTTTGACAAGCAAAACTTCCGCCACGGCGCAAGGAAGAGCGAGAGGAAAAAAATTCAAGATGTACCGGTCCAGCGTATTTGCTGCCAGCATGTCAGTTTTGCTCTATATTGGATTTTCCACAAGTCAGTCTTTCCTGGAAACATTTTCTCTCCCTCCCTCCCTCAGGGCTTATTTACTTATTTATTGATTCCTCCCAAAGGTGGAATGCATCATTCATCACCGGTGACAAATATTTATCACTGCATTGTATTTCTGTGATCAGGGAGATATGCTTTTTTTTTTTTTTTTCTTTTCTGATAATGTAGTTAATTTTTGACGGCAACGTCAATAAGACTTCATTTAATTTGTGTGAATTGATTTGGATGAGAGAGGAGAAAACGATCCATAGTGGCTGCTCTCCGAGCATTCACTGCACTGGCACCACTATTAGAAACCACCAAACAGATTATAGCACTCGCTCCACGGTATCATTTTTATTCACAATAGACTGAATATGCACTTGTCCGTTCAATTAAAGTTGAGCTGTATAAGTGGCAAGTGCTTACACTGTGGCAATGCAAAAATAAATAAATAAAAATGACCTCATTAGGCTCCTGAAAGTGAGTGGGATTAAGTGAGGAAGTTGGAAAAAGGGAAGGTAGGGGGGGAAATCAGTCTAAATAAGAGAAGGGGAGGAAGAGAAAACGCCCAAAGAGAGGCCAGAGTTGGAGGAGAGCGAAGGCATCACGTCCTGGAACAACTGCAATCAGGGCTGCTGCTAGAAGCCTCTGAATCTATCTTCGCTGCCTGACGGGAACTTCTCAGCAGGTCTGGCATCCACAAAGACAGGGCTGGAGGTGCTGCGGCTCCAGAATGCACAAAACCTCGCAGAAGAGAGTTTCTGTCGCACACAAACCAATTTAAAGGCATACATTTTAAAGGCGTAGTTGGACAAAATGCGATGTTTTGAGACGGTGAATTTGCATCAAACTTGCATAACGAAGAGGCACAGGGTTAGCTAGAGTCACTATTCATCGCATTTGTCTGCTGAAACAGTTAATCGGGATGAATCGATTGTTTAAATCATCGTCAACTATTTTATTGATTGATTATTCATTAATTTGAGTATACAGACTCAAAAAAGGCCATTTGATAATCATTCCAACACTGAACAAAATCTATCCATATTTAGCATTAAAGATAAAAACACCCTCGTCTGTAATTCTGCTCTACCTAAAGCTCCTCTAGTGGCATATTTGTCCTTCACTTTACTTCATTCACTAAAGCAAATGCCATGCTATCACATGTTAGGCAATAAAATGTTTAGTATCTTATTTAAAAAGGGAATTGAATTATTTGTTTATTTGCATTTATTAATGTGATCCTGATATTGTATAAAAAACTTTATTCAATGGGATTATTTGAAAAATGTGCCCATTTTCATCGGATTAATCGATTAGTTATCAGAATAATCGACAGAATAAACGAATTGTAAAATAATTGTAAGCTGCAACCCTACTTCCATCTTTTTTTATATATCAATCTGACATAAGACAATAAGGTTAAATGAAAAATCTATAAAATATGCCAATTATTGATATCTGATTAATCGATTAATCGTCAGAATAACAATTACTAAAATAATTGTTTGTCGCAGCCCTACTTTAATTATTTTTTTTAATTAATCTGACATCTACCCAGTTGGATTTTTGTTGTTGTGATAAGTTAGAAATGGAGCAATGTACACAGGAAAGTGTCCCAGTCAAAGTTTCAGCACAGCAATGGAAGTCTCAATAGAGAGTAAAGACACACTCCTTCTGTGTATTTTGTAGTATGAGCGTGTCTGCTGGGTTTCGTTTTTTTTGTTTTTGTGGCAGCAGTATCAGCTTCAGCAAGAGGGCCACGTTGTTCTCTGCTTTACAAAACACATCATCCAATAAATAAATCTTCCAGTAAACTCCCCCTTTTTTACTCAGAACATTTGACTCTGCACTAACTTTAAACTAGTTAAATGCAGAACCAGACGTGTGTAAAAAGTCTTAAAAATAACTAATAAATAACAATTTTCAGTTTTGTGTCAGAGACCATCAGATTTTTATTCTTACATTCCTGTCTTCACATATTGACATTTGTGACAGAAGGAGAGAAAACATCACTCCCAAACCCTGTAGATAGCGTCTAGTTGTTACCGTGGAGACTAAGATGCGACTCTGCTAACTCAACAATGTGGCAAGGTAAATATGAGTCACTGTCCGACCTAAACAGCCAGCAGATAAAATAAACTCTGTGTTGTGACTGTGTGAGATTTTTTTTTTTACCAAACTGAAAGCGAGTTGCCACCTGTTGATCAGAAAGGTCTGCAGTCTGTTGCACCGAGTTCCTCTTAAAGTCAGCAACCGGAAAAATAAAAAGGCGAGTCGTGCTCTCTGGCGTAAACCCGTGCAAACGACTCCCAGACGAAATGTGGGTATCGAGTTCGCATCGATACTTAGATTACAATAAATATTCATGTCTGCAGCAGAGTCATACACCACGCGATTAAAAGCCAATTAAACACTTTCACTGATCCACCTGCAGCCAGATTTTAGCTTTTCTTTTCTTTTTTTTTTCCTCAAGTTGACTAGTGGAAAAACAGCTTACAGGGATATAGGTTTCTGATTTGGCATTAATCTGTCTTTCCTGACAAAGAGAGCCCCGTAAGCTCATAAAAGACTTCAAGGGGACTCTCGGCCTGCTCTTGCTTCTCAGGTTTCGGCCTGGTTTCAATACCCTCAGGTGGCAGTGCTGCTGAGAATTTAGCTTACGCTCAAAAACAGACTAAATATTCCATGAATGTTTTGATGCTGCAATCTTTTTTGTTTTTTTCTCTCATATAACATCTTCAGCTTTAATTGGACGGCTAGAGTGCCGACCAAGCAAGAGGAAAACTCACAAAACTGACTAAAAAGCTTCAAGATACGTCAAATGTCTCCAGAGGGGAAGTTTCGTGCTACACAATACCGATGTTGCAGTTTTGATTATTAACCAATTCCGATACAATATCAAAAATCAAAAACAATAAGTATGAGAACAACCAACGCTGTTATTGTTAACAAATCGGCACTGCTGCAGCCAGTGGTGCTGGTGCGCTGCACACAATGGATGGAATATTAAATGAACACAAATTCAACAGTGATCTTAAACACATATCGGAGTTTCAATTTTAACGGATAAAGCAGGCGAAGATTAAGCATCTGAAAAGGTCTTGACCTCAACATTACTGGAAATGTGTTTATCTTTATTAGCTACTATATATGTGACAGGAAACCAACCAAATTTATGGAAATCTACCAAAAGGATAGCGCTCACATATCCAGCCAGAACTGCTCCAGGACATTATTCTAAGCTAAAAGACGTTTTATCTGGCTACAAGTGATGGTGTATGTACATATTTGACCCTGCATGTTTAGTTTGTGTTCATTTTAGAAAGTCAACAACAAATCCAAACTTTTGGATTTGTTGTTTTTTTTATTAAGAAGTTGTTTTATGAAAAAAACCCAACAACAATGGTTGTACCTTTAAAAGCACTAAATTAATTACCAAATGCGTGTGAACCCATCGCCACTGCAGATTTCACACGACGTCCTACCTTTTTATGGTAGTGAGGAAAAAAAATATATTTTCTGCAAACCTTCCAGATGGCAAAAAGGGGGAAAAAAAACAAAAAAAACACACAAAAAAACACCAAAACGGATCATAAGGAGAACACATAAACACACCAGCACAGGCTCATCTCTAGTGACGTGCTAATCACGTGCTAATGTGGAACATGATTCAGTGTTTGAGATTGTGATTTGTAGGCTCCACATATCACTGCTAACCTTCCATCTTATTCATACGGCTGCTGGAAAACTTAAAAAGTATCGGCTTATGCAGATCGGAGCCGAGCACGAGCGGTGTTTATATCACTACGCTCCTGGACCGAGGCTCATTTAGCATGCTGTCGGTGTAAACAAGCCCTTCCTTTGCTTCTGCTATAAACATCAGCCCATGCAGCCCAGGCCTGTGCCCCCTCCCCCTTGCCTACTGTTCCCCCTTTGAGCTCTCACATGACCCATCTGCTTCAGCTTTCTGGCCTTCCATGGGCCATTTCTGATCAACACAAACACACAGGCGCGCACTCGCCAGCACTAAAAAAGCTGCGGTATCTCTATTCTGTTCGGCTAGCTTCTGAACACAGAGGGCAACGCCTGAGATGAGAACTCCCTTCATCTCAGCAGGAAACACAGACCTGTTTGAAACAGTAACGTCCACAGCACATTTAGCTTCTGGAAGAGAGGCGGGAAAAATTTTAGCTGTATTTGGATGAAAATGTTTATATTTTCCCAGCCGAGCCTCCGGTTAAAAGTCTGGCGCATCAACCGTTCCCCTCTCTACATCTGAAGCAAACAACCGGGATCCAAACGTCTCGCCGAGCAAGAGGTCAAGCATCAATGGTCCCGTTTCCACGGCATCCAGCTGCCTGCCGTGTGGCTGGCGGAAGCGGCCGCGTTGACTCGATGCATGTGGCACGTAGGTGACAATTAGGCACGCGCAAACAGACGTGCACCAAGCAGACCGGAGACATCTGGTGCAGTGACGACGTAATGGCTATGATGCAATGTTGACCCTCACGCATTGCTGCTGCCATGTGCCACAGTCACACCCACACACACACACACAGGGTAAGGTTGATAATGTGACAGTACAGTAAAGCTGAAAACAGGACAACCAGATTATGAGACAATAACAACCTACAAGATGCATTGACAAGAATGAGATGAGATCTGAGCAGTAGTTTTTGAAATGCTAAACATCACAGGGTTTCTTTTTGTTCCCCACAAACGATTAAGTGTTTTAAATAATCTAGTCATTGGGCAACGTTCCATTCCAGGTTTGACTCGTCGATATACAGTTGTGTTTACGACTGACTCATTCTAAAGTGACCCTAATGCCAATAGAGCACAACCTTCTGACTGCTCAATAAAATACAATAAAGTTTCCTCAACAATCTCAACATTGTAGCAAACTTAGCTGAATGCCTTCTTCACAGTTTCTCAACTTAGGGTCAGACACCAGCAAATACTATTTGCGGTTCAGCGTTGTCGGATTCAGCTATTCTCAAATTTTTCTGTCGAACGTAAGTCCCAATTATTTATGGTAAATGCTAGAGCCCTCAACTATTGATTGCTGGAGCCGTGGACTTTGTTGAAGTTAACAATTTCATACAATTGCTAATGTTTACCCTTGATGTATGTAATGCACCAGTTCAACGCTATCAAACTTACCAAAATTGCCTACAGTGTAAACAGCCATCCTAAGTTGCAAAGGGAGAATGTCGATTTGAATGAGGCCGCTGTGGATGTCAACTCAATCTCTGAAAGAGTGACCAACACAGACTGAACGACTTTGTTCACTTCAACCGCTGCTATTGCTAAATCTACAAGCTGACTACAATTCAAAAACAGCGCCGAAAAACAACATCGTCATTTTTAACTTTTCCTTCTGTTCGCTGATTGACCCAGTTGAAATTCTACCCGAGGAATCCACTTCAATGGGAGAAATCCCAGGCAGAGCAGTGAAGGCAGATTAGAATCAAGTGAAACTGTGCAGGAAGGCAATGGTCAGGGTACGCCTAGTTGTTTTTTTTTTTTCATAAAGCGTAACTTAAATATTCAAAAGAATAATGCAAATGGAGAGAAATACTTAGGTGCACTGATAGTGATCTTTGACTGGCATTTTTAAAGCAGCCAAAGCAGAAACGTTTTTAGTTTTTCTTGCCGCCGACTGGCACAACAGAAGACGATACATGTTAGCTTCAGTGGTTTCCATTGTGTGCATTATTGCCCTTGAATAGGTCAAACATGTGATGCTTGATCTATTGAGAATTTCACTTATTACCCTTTTCAGAGGAGGTCTCAAGTGTTTGGTCATTTCAGCTATTCGCAGACAGTTGTAATCCCTACAAATATCCGCAGTATTTGTCAGGCTAGCAAGCTGAGCTAGCAAGCAGTTTTCGCTGACTTTGTAGAAGCAGCAGAGCAGACGTCCCATACCGAGGGATTAGTCCTCGATGCAGCCGTCCTGGGTCCCATTCCTGACCATAGTTGCTGCGTGTCTTCCTTTCTCTGTCTCAGTGCAGAGAGTAAGTGTCACCAGTGCCACACAATCTTAAAAACAAGAAGATTACATGATGACAGTTTTGTTTCTCTGTTAATATCTAAGGCTAGGATACAGTAAGAATTTAACACCGGTCCATACCCGTGCCTTTGAAGCAGCGTTTAATCCTAAAACATAACCCAGTGCGATTTCGAGCGTATTCTTAGGAGCCTTGGTGTGGCTGTTCATAGACGACAAATAAAGCGTGCATCTTTTAATGAGGCTTGTAACAGTTTTGTTTCTGAGAACAAAAAGGTAATGAATTGTCTCCTGTGACTCTGTCAGCTTGTTGGAAGATAATAGTCTCAGACGGCAGCGAGTCAATGACACACAGAAAAACACGCCAACCAGCCATAAAAAGGATGTGAAAGTTCTAAGAGTTGTGTCTCGCTGGTACTCGAATGACATTAAGAAAACATTAAACGGCCCTTTGAAGCAGCACGTGTGTGTCGCTGAACGGCTCAGCCCAAGCGTGGCCGTCTGCAGTCGGTGTGTGTGTGTGCGTGTGTTTGTGTGTATTGTTAGCAGTTGGGCTGAATGTGCGGGAAGATGGGAAGGAGGGCGGCCATCAGGATCTCTTCATTGTCTGCCCGACAATGAAGAGATGGAGACGGCAGGAGTGCTGTGCCTCGCTCAATAGAGGCATTAACATCTTTTCAGTCTGCGTGTGAGGACAGGCACTGTGTGAGGCTTTGTTATAACTAACACTGGATTTCAAGTTGATGTTTTAATTTAAACCAAAAAAGATGAAAATACTCAAAAACCAAAACCGTTTTCACCGACAACCCCTTTTGAAACTGCTTCCATCGTAATCGATAAAAGGGCCATGAACTTCCCTTTACTATTAAGATTAGATTTTTTTTTTTTTGGGACAATATGCCTTATTTTATTTTCTAAACCTAGAAGCTGAACTGTTCAGGAATTCATTATAGACACAATCATTCACTCCCAGCTACAAATACTAGTGCCAGATTTTAGGAAGAGCTTAAATGGGGGAAGTGTTTGTTTTCTCGGGACCCCAAAATGTATCTATTTGTTTTTAAATTAGTTAATGTTTTATGTAGATATAGAAAACATAAAGTGAGGTGTTTTAATTAAGACTGGTTTTATATAGGTAAACAATACACAACTATTGGAGAATGATGACGTTATAACCACGCCTCAAATCTAACCTGAAAGCGCAAGAGTCTCAGCTAGTTTTAGTTAGCTGATACTAGCCAGATAAAGCTAGCTAAAACTAGATTGTTTCAACTAGTTTTAGCTAGCTGAACGTAGCTAGCTAAAACCAGCTGAAACTCTGTATGTTTGCTTGATTCAGCTAGCAAGCGTTCAAGCAGCTTGTTTGAGCTAGCTGAAACTAGCTCAGACTAGCTAGTTTTCCTTGTTTTGTCTTTGGTAAATTACAATTTCTGAGTTACAATAAGGACATGTATAGGTGTTACAACATTTTTGGCAAGACAAAACCTACAAAAATCGCTTCAGAAAAATATTTTTATGTGAACACTTTTTTTTTAAATCAGAGAGAACAGCTTGGGCTACCTGATTAATTATTAAAAGTTATTTTAACATACTTAAAAGTTTTTAAACAAGTTTAGCCAAAAGTACATGCAAATTACAGTTTTTATTGGGCTGAAAAACTATTTCTAAATCCAAATAACTACCAAAGGAACTTCAGTCAATTATCATATCCAGAATAATCAAACTAACAACGAAGTTGAGAAACAAGATAGCTGCTCAAGAAAACCTGACGTAATTAACAAAATATGATTGTTGGCTGACTTTAAATTGTAACAGAATTCATAAACTTCAAGCAGAATATTTTTATTGTTTTCAAACACATACCCAATAAATAATCAGTTACGATTTACATCTGTGGCTACAGGACACCAAACCTGACTCCGGCCCCCAGGTCCCCCATCTTCCTACATCCAGCCCTGCTAAATGTGCTTCAATGGCTGTGTGAACCCTCTGGAGTCAATGGTGCAAATCTCACTTTGGAAAGGAGACCCCCACAGCGACGCTCGCTTGAAGCCCACATCCTCCAGCCCACATCGCTGTGACGCACCTCCACTAACTTCTCCCACAAGCCTCATAGTGTCTGCGCTCTGCACCACCCCCGTCAACCCCCAGCTCTGTCTGTTAGTTAACTGGTCCTGGCACCATCCAGCTTGTAAACCCACCCACCCCCCACCGAATCACCACCCCACTCAATGTCCAGAGTGGACACACGCCCATCCGGCCCTCCCCCTTTCCTGAGTAATTACAATAATCATTCAACTGCAGCTAATACTTACTTCATTAGGTAAATCTGTAAGGGAATAAGGAGGAAAAAGCACTCCAGAGCAATATTTCTAAGCAGCGGTCGATTATGTTAGAAGTTTATTATGAGTTGAAGCTCATCCAAAATAAAAATAAAACCAGTCAATTTAAACCTCTGCATATAAAAAACTGCCCACATACAAACAACAATTTTCCATAAAGTGAATCAAACTCACTTTAAATATAGTTCAATACCTGCGTGGTCATGATTTCTATCTGCTTTTGCTATTATGTTGCATATTTAATCAAGATAAAATCTATCCTCCCCCCACCCCCAAAAAAATTTTCAAAGAAGATGTTCAGATAAAGTAACGTAAAATAAGTTCACAATGCGTGTGGCAAAAAAGTACCAGCAAGTGCTGCAAGGTGATAGGAACAGAATGCAGCATTTAGTCATTTTTCCAGCGGCCACTGTGCGTCTAATCCAATCAGATAGAACATGTCAAAAAGGAAAACACACAGATTTTCACAAGGTGAAGTCTAACAATCATCATCAGGCACTTTAAGAGTCATGTGCTGTATGGCTGACTCCCCCTGACACATAAATGCAACTCATATATTTCACAATTTAAGTCAAAGTTTGCCAAAAGTTAGGGTTAAAGTAGCTAGCCAGCTTGTCAGCTGGATGTCCTCCCCTCCTGTGATGTCATGGACTTAAATAAACACAAAGCAGAAAAAAGTGTTGTTTTTTTTTGCAGTGCGCCTTTTTCAAAACAAAACTGTGCCACTGTGAAACCCTGCTGCGTGAAATCAAACATTATTACTGGCTTCTGTTTTTACCCTCGGTTTAAATTTGTTAGAAGGAGAGGAAACAATCCACCAGTGGGTGGACTCTTTAAAATATTGAGGAAGGCAAACTACTCCAAGTCTTCGGGGAGATGACAGTAAGTCAGAGATGTTGTGCTTGAATTAAACAATAAAAAAATAAAAAGTCTGGTGAAGCTCTTAGAACTTGAGAGCTAAATATTCCAGATTTAGGTGAGAGGGTTGCAGAGTCACATCTAGTTAAGTCAGACGCTTTGTGATGTACGTGGTGCATTGATTTTCTTTTCTTTTCTTTTTTTTTTGTAGAGAGGTTTACTCAGCCTGTGCTTTCCGGAGATGGTTCCCTCCTTTCTCAGTCGCTCCTGGCCGCACTGCGCCGTGTTTACACCGCGCCGCACCGCGATAAAGTCGCGCCGCACCGAAACCCAGAAACCGGTAACCCGACCGGACCGGCGCATCGCGCAGCCCTGCCCGCGTTATTTCCACACAAAAAAAAAAACCCCACACACATCCACAGACAGAGCGAGCTGCCCTCACCGCAACAGTTGATGCTCCACACTCACAACGTTGATGTGGTTTTTCCTCCTCTCTGCGCCCTCATATGAATAACGGCTCCAAACTTACCTTATTATTGCGCTGATGCTGCCGATGATCGCAGCCGCTGCGTCCTGCCTCTTTTTTCCCCTCCACAGCAGACGGATCCAGCAGGCTCCTTCTCTCCTTTATCTGGCGTTTGTTGTTTCTTTCTTCTTCTTCTTCTTCTTTTTTCTGTTTGACTTAGAAATTATTCCACATCCCTCGTCGATCTCTTGACGAATCGCTCCGCGGTTCCTCTCTCCCGTGTCCCCTCCGATTTGAAACGTTTGGACTCAAAAGAGGCGAGTCGGTGCCATATGATCCTGTCATTCAGTTTCTGCACAGAAGAACTGGCTCCTCTACGCGCAACTCCCCTCCAGAGGCTTTGTAACACGAAACCCGGAGTAGGAAGAGGAGGAGGAGGAGGGGAGGGAGAAGGAGGAGGAAAAAGAAAGAAGAGAGAGCGTAAATTTAATCCACTAAGTGGGACGAGCTAGAAAGGATCCGTCCGCCTCTCTGTCTCAGAAGTTTCTGCAGTCTGACGGAGAAATGTGAGCGCTGCGTCTCTGTGCCAGGCTCCGCTAGAAATGATGAGTGCTGCTGCTGCTGCTGCTGCTGCTGGTGCGTGGCGCTGCAGCGTGGGGTGTGTGTGCGCGCCCCCCCGCCCCCCACCTCCACCCCGGCCTGTTTCTGCAATACGCAGCGCAGCAGGAACCTGGGAGGATTTTAAAAAAAAAAAAAAAAAAAAAAAAGGCACACAAACTCGTCTCCGCCCATTAGCCCCTATGAACAAGGGCCCCGACACCCCAGGGCCCCTGCTGCTGAAGCCAGTTTCCATTGTGTTGGTTTTTGTGAGGGGGTCCTCAACATGGAGTGTGACCCCGGACAACCCAGAGGTGTTTTGTAATGAGGGCCCCCCTCACATCCAAGTGAGTGTTTTTTGGGGCTTTTGGTTCTAGACATCAGAGGTCGGTTCTGGCTCTGACTAAACCAGAGTCCTGCTCTGAGAAAGTCCGACCTGCAACATCTGGAAGGCCGGGGAGTTTGTTTGATGATTGAAACTGTTTTGCATTCTGCCCCGTTTCCACCACACACACAAAAAAAAGAAAATCGAGTCGTTAGGGTTTTATGTCACAGATCTACGGAAGCCAAGAGTTGACGTTTTACTGCATTAACGCTGTTTCCCGATGGTTTTCTCTATCTAAGCACTTCATTTTTCATTTCTGCATATACTTCTTTCCTATTGTTTTCTCAAGATGACGGGTTTTCCCGAGAGAATTTCTCAATCTCTTGAGATATCGATGTTTGATCTGTCGAGCATTTTCTCAAGATAAGTTTATTTCCAGACGGTTTTCGCGACCGTGTTCTTGAGATACCGAGTTAGTTTCCCTGTTTCTCTATGGTTTTGTCGAGACAACATCAAACGTTGTCTTCGGGAGATTACGACATGATAGGTGTGTGTGTGTGTTAAACGTGACTCCATCTTCCAAATGCCACAACGGCATTCGATTAACTCGCTATCTTGAGGGAACCATCGGGAAGTTAAGTTGTTGCCTCGAGAAAAGCACCGGGAAAAAGCATAACTTCCGCTCTCTGCTTCTGTACAGGTAAACACGAAGTTTCACTTTGACCGTTCTTCTTTGCAAAATAGCACAACCCCAGTCAGAGTGGCGCAACTTGGAAATCGCTCCGCCTTTCTGTTCAGAGTGACTGAATTGGATTTGACAGGACCCGTGTGCGTACAGATGTGACTAGTATGCATTATGAATACGCAAATAAGTCTTAGCAGCACTGAACTGGGTTCAAAGCTGCAACGTTTACTACGTTTCCAGCTGGTGCCATTCGTCTTCGTAAGCAAGTCACGTTTTATTTGCACGGCACCTTTCACAGATTAAATCACAAAACGCGTGGGAAAAGCACATCAAGCGCAACGCGAATTTAAAAAAAGTGTCAAAGATCTTCATTAAACGTGCGAAAGCAGACGAGTGAATTCATTTTGGCAACATGTGTAGGTGAAAACAAATCGAAGGGGCCGAGTCTGGCAAAGAATGCACAGGAACTTCAGAGGTTGCGCTGCTCTTTTAATGTCAGTTGATGCTAATTTAATTGTCTGCTTCCCCACAAACGCCCAGACTCAGAGTCACATGCAGTAACTTCTGTTTTAAGGTCCCGTCGTTTGAAGCGGTCTGGTCTGCCCAATAAAAATGGCTAATGGACTGTTTCTTTTGCGGCGTGGAGTGCTTTTGACCAAACATAAAACATCTACAGAAAAGAAAAAAGCTGCATTCCTCCGATCTGGACAAACAGTCGTAATGAGCCTGTGTCTCTGACATCGATGGGATCGACTGCAAAGCGGGGCGATTCTCCCACCGTCGCAGCCACTCTCTGGGCCGTCGCTCGTCTGCGTCGGCGAACGATGGATTTTGTCACCCGACAAAGTTTGTCCGCGTTTTCCTTCGCTGTCGCCGTTATGACACGGAGAAATTTAACAGCCCATGTTCATGAAACAGAGCCTCGCTCAGAGCAGCCGAGGTTCTGCAGGCTTTTTAGTTGAAACTTAAAGCATTCGGGGGATTTAAAATTCCTCACAGTGGAATACGTTCGCTCAGATCACACCGAGACAGTCGAGTTTTGCTGAATGTATTAAAGCTGCTCGAAAATACTGAGAGACGTTCGTTAGCTACTCTGGCCTGCTTCTGCCTGTCATTCTAAGATCATTTATTGGTCGAAGTCTTTGGGGAATCATGCTTTTTTTCTTTTTTTAAAAATAATTTGTGTGTTTAAACAATATGTCGGAGCTTTGGCAACCTGAAAACGTCATCCTGCTGAATTGCATCCAGTCTTCTCCAGGAACAAAGACGTTACGCTCTCCCAGGGACTCCGTCACCATCAGTCAGGTGCCGTCGGGTACCGAAGTGATGTCAGAAAGTCTACTTTTTAGAGACATCGAAATGGTTTTATCTCGTCAGATGTGTTATTCATACATTTAAAATCAATTATACAAAAAGTCTATGAATTCCTCATTGATGCATAATTTGATACTGTCAGTGTAAGTTTGCCCCGTCGCACTGGGTGAGGGCTTACATCCTGAAGATGGGTTTGAAATAATTCACTTTAAGGCGACCAGAGACCGAACTGAAAAGTTGTTTCAAACGTGATTTGAAGTTTTACTTTTAATTTGTTCAGCTTACAGATGCAGGCGCCACATGCAACCTTGATTTCAGACGCACCCTTTCATCCGTGTCTTCCGAAACAAACACGCTTCCACCGCAGCTCGCTACTGTCGATGTGAGAAGCGGCCATGTTGGAACGCGAAGTCTGCCTTGCAAGTGATAACCGGGGGTAGTCGGAGTTGCTCCCACTTTCCCGGTGGGGAATCTGACTGCAGAGGGCGCCTCAGTTGATTTTTTTTTCCAACCAACTATTCAAAACTGGACAGCAGCAGATTGGGAAAACATTTCATTCATTTGCCTTTCGCTTCAGCTGCAACAATTTGATCATGGCGTCAGAATTTGGCTTTCGCGACATGAAAACTTGGATTCGTCCTGCCATTCACTGATAGGCAAGGCTGCCATTGTTAATGGTGTAACGGTATGTTTTAACTGAACATTGTTTTAAGCCCATCATGACCTCTGTGACCTCATCTTCACCCATTTCACAAGGCTCAAATGATCTCAACCTGGTGTGTTAAAAACGATTAACTGAACTATTACACATATACTTTTCTTGCAATTGAAAATGTTAATGACGTATTCATCTTTTTGTAACCAAACCGTTTTCTTTTTTTTCTTTTTTTTTTACAATAAGCAGAAGCAGAGACTTTTACTGAAAAACCAACTTTGACGCACACCAAATCCGCTCTCACTTAATTCAGTAAACTCTGCAAAATATAGCAAGCTTTTTGAAAGGAAGAGACCCGGATCTCGTTATTGCAGTTGGGGAAAGGAATAATGGCTCCACCGAGCCTGAAGGAATTTCAAAAATTGGTGCCTTTCATTTAATGCCGCAAACGTTAGGATTTGGAACTACGATGAATAAGAGCCTTTTTAATTTTCCTGCAAAGAAAGAGGTGAAGAAAGATGTTAATGTTCCTCTTGTGTCGGTCTGCTGCCTTCCAGAAGCTTCCTGTTTGCAGGCAGAGCTTACATTGTTTATTATCCAATATCAGGAAAATAATTCAAAACAGATTTACTTGGTAGAGCCTGGATTATGACATATAGATTAAGCGTCCAGATTGAAAGAAAAAAAACAACATTGTACATCATGACTGTGTCTCTTTTCTACATTAAACAAACACCACTCCAGATATTGGCATAACTACGTTAAAGAATCTCCAGCTCAGTTTATGCCTAGACTTTCCAGATGAAACCTGTTTGGAGAATACTGCAGTAGCCCAAATCCTCTTTCAGACAGATTAGCAAATAAACAGGGCCAAATTATAACGTCCATAATCTGGAACACAGCAGGTAGCAGACAGTCGGACGATGGCTTGGGTATGTGTCAACAGGACACTAATTTGGACTCTTTTTAAACAGTCTGGTAACAAATATACAATAAAACACCTTGGATCAAATCAAAGTCAAATAACAGCTTTATATTTGGAAGTTGATTTTTTGTTGTTGGGTTGAAACTGGTCCTCTCAGAGTTTGAATAAAATAAAAAAACGAAAAGAATCTCTTGAACAAGCAGGCCTCGACCTTTGCTTTGCGTCTCCTCCGGTCGACTACAGTTGGGAATCAAAAAGGTTGCTGGAAATTAATTTGCGGGGATTATTCTCACCAAGGTTGACTGAAACGCACTCGAGGCGCATTGTGAGGAGAGGCAGCGGCGTGTGACGTTCCGCGGTTGACCTCAGGTCCAATTTATTACCGGGGCTCCCAGTTCGATCCGCCTTCCTGCTGTATCCAAAACAACTCAATTTAGCACCTGAAAAAACCCCCTCTGTCCCCTCAGCTTCCATTCACGCTGGTCTTGAAACACTCGACGCTTTTCCCACTTCACACCCGCTTTCCATCAAGGCCGACGTCGAGCCGTGCCTTTAAGAACATGCTCTCTCCTTTTACAAAAACGTCCCAAATATCAAGCTGAACTCGCTAGAGTTAATTTCACACCTCCAAATGGAGCCCATTTATACGCTCTCTTTTTTGTTTTTTTTGTTCCAGCACCTGCAGTGGGCGTGAAGGAACACGCTTCAGCCCCGTCATTCGACGTGCAGCCGTCGACGGAGCGGAGGGGAGAAACTTTTCCGCCCGTTCGCGCAGACGGCGTGCCGCGAGGCCCAAGAGCCCCCGGAGAGCGAAAGACACAAATTACTGTTCAATGGCTGACAGGGCGGCACGGAAAGATAACGGATGACAGCGAGTCAGCGGCTCCGAGCTCGTTCGCTTCGTCTGTTCTTCACAGCATCCGATAAACAAGAACTAGGATGCGCCATTTAATTGCAGGGTTGCAGTTTTTCTTTTCTTTTTTCTTACCCCCGGGAAGTTAATATGATATGCTGAAAATATGCAAATGGGCTCCTTTTCTTTGGAATCGCTCTCCACGAATGAATCGCAGGTTTATCGAACCTTTTTAGTATCAATGCAGTAATTCATTAATGCAAGAACCAGTGCAGATTTAAAACAGTTTGTGAGATTGAAGGCTTGTGCGTTCTAGTCATTCTCATAACTTGCTTTAGTTAGCAATAGGTAGCTATTAGCAAACTAACTAAATAGCTACATAAGTACTAAGTGAGCTCAGTATTTACTTACTTGTAAATACTGTAGTATTTTACTTGCTTGTAAAGTAAACTTTAGTTACTTAAGTAGTTACTTATCAAGCTAACTACTCAGGAAGCTAACTAAATATTTTTGCTTGCTTGCTAAGTATTTAGGTAGCCAACTATTTAGCAAGGTAATTATTTTACTTGCTTACTAAATATTTAGGCCTGAGCTAAATAAATGTTTCCTTTTGAACTAAATATTTAGAATATAATTTGTGTGTAAATATTGAGTTTGTAAACAAAATAATTATCTCACAATTTAATATTTAGTCTGGAACTAAATACTTTGCAAACTAAAACCCTCTTGATATTAAATTTGCAAGGTAAATACTAATTAAATTAATTATTTAGCTTTAAATTAGTTTGGAACTATGACATATCTAAAGGTCTGAGAAACATGGTGAAAATTGACAACCAATGTTTTCCCTTTATGACAGGCTTTATAAATCCAAATTTGCACATAACTGTAATTGTTCACCGTGTAACTTTAAAACAACGGCAGCCCAAACCGAGTCATTTGGAGAATACAGAGGAATTGCAGGACCAAGAAAACGGACTGAAAGAAATTTTCCATCAACTGTCAAGGCAGTTGTGGGAAAAACTAATTACTTAGTCAGCACTGCTGAGGTCGGATGGAAATCAGCAGCCAGATTCTGATGATTAAATGAACCCTAATAGCTGGTCACCTTCATAAAAGTAGAAGCTTAGTTGTTTGCACCGAGATAACCGAAGTCGGGAGAGACATCAGAGATGCAATTGTTGCTACTAATCAATCTGGGAAGGGTTATGAGGTGGGGGATGTTAAAAGAAATCGCAACAACCCAGATGCTTAAGGCTTAAACCAACTGTTAAATTTTGTCGCAAAATCAGAAAAATTGCGGCCAGGAGAAAATCTGTTCTGTTATGAAGCTGAATCTGAACGAACCGTAAGACTTCTGGGGGTGGGAGGAAAATCCTTTGGAACCAAATAGGGATGTTTGGTCATGATACACAGCTCCATATTCCAGAGAAATCAAGCAGTATATCAGCACAAGCACATCGTTTTAACTGCCAGGTATTAAGATGGAGAAGAGGTGATTTAAGCTTGTTTTTCAGAAACGGGTCCAAGACGCCTTGCGGTGGTTTAGTCCACCACAGAATCCTCTCAGTACCAAAGTATTGGAGAGTAAAAAGCAAGGCAATCTATGCAAAAGCTAAAATTTGCTAATACTTGTTAATTAGCGGGAAAGCAGTGCCGCCCTTCATCATGTCGTACTCTGGTAGTTTGGGTTGTTTGATGTACCCACTGGGACGACCTGTGGCCACTGACTATTTTAAAATGGAGCTGGGTCAAATGGAGATCAGAAAGGTAATATATGGGAATAGGGTGTAGCACAAGTCCGTCATTAAACAATGCATCAATTAAACTTCATTATTTGTCAAATTTGAAGATTTTTATGACAATTTGTCTCTATTTTTGGAAATACTTTGAAGGATGCGTCCAGCTACACGCAACAATATTCATAACTATTTTGATAGAAAAATAGATAAACATACTGGCATCATGCAACATATAAATTCTCTCCATTTTTAAAAAAAAAAAAAAGACACATAAAATGATTTATGCTTTATCATTTCTAAACTGAATAACCAGTGGAAAAAACTTGATTTGCTTCATGCTAGTTTACTCCGCTAATGTAAAAAAAAACCCCACAATTTGGCAATTGCGGTGTTTGCATCAGTACGAAACAGCATTAAAGTCACACATGAATAAGTTTGTCCATGCAATAAGTCATTGAAAAACATCATCTTCCTAGCACTTTGTCTTCTTTGTGGTTTCTGCCAGTGGTAACATCTGGTTGTTCATCACTTGACTCGGGTTATGCGAAAAAAGTGTTTCTATTTTGGTTTTGCGAATTATACAGATTTGGATACAACCAAACCCGTTCTTTCCAAATTGGAGCAAATTCAGCAAATGTATGGCCATCACATTTTTTGGTCGTCGGAAACGCAGCTACTCTAATGATTTTTCAGTATTTGAGTGTTTTTTGGCTTCCGGTTTTTCTTACAGGTCATTTATGTTTAATAACTTTTGCAATATTTGTTCTTCCTCATTGGTCTGTTTTGTTCTTCCTTTTACAAGTTATTCTGGTTTTCCCCATCCCGAATATTTTCTCTTGATTATTTCTGTTAGTCTGTTGGATTATTCCCTTTCTGGTTTTTCTTCTGTTCTGCTTCTTTCACTAGTTGCTCATCAGGTTTGGTTATCCGCTTTGTGTCTAGTTTCATAGCTTGTCCTTAAGCATTGATTATTTTTTTTTTGTTGTTTTTTTCCCCCTTTCTATTACTCCTATCATATTCTTCTCGTGTTGGTGTCTTGGTTTTCTTTTTATAATCCATCCTCATTTGTTTCATTCGTGTTCTTCAGATTTTCTGTTCATTTCTTTGTCTAGTAAGTGTTTCTATACTGTGTTCTTTATGTTTGTTTGGAGTGGTCAGATTCTAATCTTCATTTCTTTCTGCAGGTGCGACAGCCGTCCACACTTTTATCACCATTCATTTCCATAGGGAAATAGTATTTTTATATACCAGGACAGTGATTTCCTAGGGAAATACAGAAACAGAGCTCTGTTTCTGTAGTTTTCTGTTACAGCTTCATTACATTTTAAAAAAAAAACAATTTTTTTACTTTGTCTCGTAAAACTTCTTTAGTTTCTTCTTAATCCTCTTCTCGTTCTTATTTTTTCTCCGCTCACCTAAGTTGCCAACAGAAACTCCTCCAAATTTGCAGAAATATGTGTAGCGCATAAAGCCAGTGGAGAATACGGATTAATCTGCGGCGTCAGCTGCCGGGACGGTGTGTGCCGGGCCGGGCTCAGGGAAATCCAGCGCCTCATATAGTTATACGTAGGAGGGATTAACTCTCGATTCACAATTCAGGTCAATCTTCCCCGGCAACAACAGAGAGATGAGGTTTCTTTTTTTTGTTGTTGTTGGGTTTTTTTTTGCACATATTGATGGAAACTAACCCTGCCCCCTCCTCCCAAAAGAGCTTCGGCTCAGAAGCAGCACATACTCTTAAGACCTTTTATTTCTTTCTTCCTTTCATGTAATAAACAGGTGGGTTTGGAAATGCAGAAGTCACAGTTTAGCTCCACTTTCGGGCCGGCTCCGTCCCACAGCTGGCAGCATCCGAGGCCTTGTGAGTGATAAGCGTCAGTAAGATAGCAGGTGTTTAGCACATCAGAAGGCAGAGAGGGGCTCTGAGACCTGGGTGGGAGGGTGAAGTCTTTTTAAAAAGCCGAGGACTGGTCGTCTCCCGTGAGTCCTCCACTCTCTTTGCTTTCGCTCCTCTCCGTTTGGACTTTTTTTTTTTCTTTCCGTCGCAGTGACTCCGACTGAAAACCCAGAGCTGGTAACAGTACTTCTGAACGATTACCTCAGTATTTCTGCCTCGACTCACCTGCCAGTGTCAGCAGGAGTTCGTAGCTTTGAATCGCCGCATGCCGATGTTGGGAAATGTTAATGAGAGAAGTCGGCTGTCGGATATGGAGGGTATTTAAGATGTCAGATGACTGAAATGTTGACAATACTTGGATAATGTATTCACCACCACAGGCTTCAATAGGGGTTTTATGTGTTAGACCAACACAAAGTAGCACATCATTGTAAAGTGGAAGAAAAAGGAAACATGGCTTTCAGTTAGTTTTTTTTATTGCTAGTTGAAACCTGATAGTCTAGCTCACATTTGTATTCAGTGTCTTGAGTCAGAACTTTGGAGAAAAACCTTCGCTGTATTTATAGCTCGGAAACTTTTGTGTTTCCTGTTTACCCTTCCAAAACAACTACAGCTGAGTCATATTGAGAATGTCTGTCAGCATAAATTTTTCAAGCGCTTGATCAGACTTTCAATTGGCTATAGGATAGTGCTTTGACTAGGCCAGTGTTTCTCAATTCCGGTCCCAACGCCCCCCCCCGCCCCCGCCCTACATGTTTTAGGTGTTTCCCTTATGCCACACACCTGGATTGAATATATGGGTGATTAACAGGCTCCTGTGGCACTTGATGATCATGCAATCATTTGAATCAGCCGTTCTGGAATAGCGGTACATCTAAAACATGCAGAGCAGGGGGGCCTGAGGACTGGAATTGAGAAACACTGGACTAGGCCATCATAATGAGCTTTAGACATAGGGATTGATTAACAACAGCATACGTTTTCCAGCACAAAAGCGTCAAAAGTTAAACATTTATAGTTAAATGTGAAATTTCAAGCTTGTACGTCCTTGTGGATGTTTACTTGTCCAAACTTGAGATTTCACATAAACAAATTTCACCCATCGCTTGCTCATGTGAGAAGGGCAAGTACTCGTCACTTCATCGTACAATTAAGTTAGAGCTCAGGGGTCACACTCCGGTCCTCAAGGGCCGCCATCCTGCAGTTTTTAGATGTGCCACAGGAATAAAAACACTGGAATCAAATGGCTTAATTACCTCCTCATTGTGTTGTTAGGTTCTCCAGAGCCTTGCTAATGACTTAATTATTCTATTCAGGTGTGGTGCAGCAGAGGCATCTAAAAGTCTAAAAGTTGCAGGTCAGCTCCCCAAGAGGACTGAAGTTTGACACCCCTGATTTAGAGGGTGCAACGTTGACCTCTTAATACATGAACATGTTTTGATCTGAACCTTCCCTTTGTTATTCTGGCTACATGGTTAGCTGCAGTTGTTCTGTGTTTCTATCAACAATTACTTAAAACACATTTTTAACTATCGCAATAGAAAGGGATTGATGGAAACAGCAAAATTGGAGAGAAAAAATCTTGTAAATGGTTTGAGGTGGGTTTTTTGTTTTTGTTTTTTCTTTTAGCTTTTTCTGTAAAATAGTTAACGTGCTAAAGGACATGTCAGAACTTGCCAAGTAAACTGAACTTTTTCTGATTTTCTTCCCACAATGGCTTGTTGTCATTCACAAAGTTCATATTTCTCGAGTTGTTCTGTCAACTTCTTCCAAAGTTGCTATGAGCCTTTAGGCTGCTTGTCTTACTAATACTCGCATTGCCCCCCTTCTTCCTGAAAGGTGAACACCCACATCTTGGCAGGCTTTTAAGTTGTACTTGACTCTTTCCATTGCAGCATGACAAAAGTGTGAAAAAGTTCCTAGACGTTATGGGTACTCCTTGAAAGACACTATATAGATGGTCAAATTGATGAATGATGGGGTGAAGCATATTTTGTAAGTCAGACCTGACCCCCCCAACACCGAAAGAGCATTGTAGAATATTAGATGGGTCATAAACACACTGGGTGAACAGTAGTGAATGGGTAATGGCCAGCAGCGGCAGCTTGATGCCAAACGGCCGAGAGGCAAAGATGTCACAATCAATCTAAAGGTCTCCCCGCAACGTCAGCGATCTGACAGAAAACCTCTTTGAGGCCGCCGCCGATCTGCCACGTTCCGTCTCGTCACAATCTTCCGGATAAACATTTGTGGGCTGGAGAGGAGAAATGCGCCGTCTTCGTCGGAGATGACTGGCCCCCCCGATGTATCACTGCCTCTGCGATCGCCTGGTGCTTAATATCTATTGAGATGAGTGTATTAAAGCGTGTCCCGTATGATGAGTGGCTTCCTCCTTCCCCCAAGACAGAAAAAGGAAATTACACCTCAGCAGAACATTATTTCATTTAACGCGTAAATTCATTAAAGGAAGATGGAGAGTGACCAGAGACGCTTTAATCATGTCTTCCTTAGAGACCAAGGAAAATCAGAGAAGAATTGTCTTCTTACTGCGGCTTCACAAACTTAATGAATCTTTGGGTTCAGCTGAAAGACTTCGCTATGATTAGAAGAGAATCAAAGCAAGGTTGTTCAGGTTGGACATACGTCCTTAGGTCAGAAGGTATCCCAATTTTCCGAAAAAAGTCCGTAAGATAAATCAGTTCGATGCCAATGACAAACTCCTGGTTGGTCTCTGGGTTTCTTTTACCTAATTTATTGAAACCTTTAAGCCTATAAATCTCCTTTTAATTTGGATCTCTCCATAGATCTGCTGTTCTTTGTCACCTAAAGGGTACCAGCCATGCTAATTTATCAGTACGTGAAAAGGGATCGTGTCAGAAGGTTATTAAATTTCTTAACTTTCCCGTTGAGGGTGAAGTGCGGCATGTCAGCACAAAGGGGAGAACTGCTGAGAGAAGCAGGGTTAGGGCCCCAGAGAATCTTGTTTTTCCTCTTGTAGCTACCTACCGTGCCCCCGGTCCCAAGTCGGTCTTTCCAAAGAATCGAGTACCCTCGCTTCCCTCGAGCTTCGTCTATGTTTTCTGCAACATCTGCCTCATGAATCTTCTTAGGGCGGTAATAAATATGCAAGAATACTGGCGTGCATGGGAGAGAGAGAGAGCGAGACAGTCTCCACAGGCAGTTGCCTCCTACACTGACCTGTTCTCTTGTTGAAAAGAAACAAGCAGATAGTCTGCCTGTTGTTCATGCATTTTGATTCTTTCATTTAGAATGCCAGAAGTTCGGTCACCGTCTGAGTGAAAACATTCCTGGGCTTTAACAATATGGTGGTTTTGTTTCTTTCTTGTTTCTTTCTCTCTCTCAAAAGGCCATTTTCCGCCTCCGGCTTGTTGGCGGTCGGTCATGAATGCACATCATTTGTGTCCACTGGTGGTCTGGGACAAAGCTGCTGCAAATGCCGAATACAGCGCGCCTCGCCAGTCATGAGGAGAGGAGGAATGCAAATGTGATTATGTGACTGTGCGTTTTCCATTAACAGCTGATATTGTAGTAAAATGGAGGCAATTTAACGAGGTGAGATTTGATCAAGAAAACAGAAATTAGAAACAAAGTTTGTTGACAAGTGATAAAGGTCCTTCCAGAATAGCCAAACCAAAAAGCGCTGCTTTGTGTTGCTGGAAGACTTTCGGCTGTTTGAAACAGAATATGTTCTAAAACTTCCTGCAGATGACGGCGAGTTTTGACTCGCTGGCCGCACGGCACGATATATTTTGATGATTGTTTTTGGGAAAACAACATGGCATGCCATCACATAAAAAGTTTACTTTTTTAAAGCTTCTAGGTCCAAATAAACATAGAACGCCAGAAGAATTTATTAATACCATGTGCCGTCAGAGCCTGTATCCCAATCACAATACAGACAGTTTCAGTCAGAAGATTCATTTAAGAATATTTAAATTACTATATGACAAAAACTGTCCAGTTAAGGAAAATAAGAGGATTACAAAAGGAATACATGTATGTAAAAAGAAAAATAAACTTTTTAGGTAATTTATAAGACAGAACTACTGAACTTGCATTATTCTCAATATAATTTAAATGACTGGCTGAATTTTCATCCATCAACAATAATGCGAGTTCAATGTATCTTAACAAGAGAAAGAAATCATTGATATTGTGAATAAATGTAAAAGTGAAGCACACAAAAACGATTAAAATGGCGTTTGAGGGGAAATCTAAACCATTAACTTTGTAATTTGTCGTTCCAAACGGGACAACTTCCCAACAAAATGAAAATAGCAAAGATCATACCAATGTATAAAACTGGCAACTTCACAGATTACCGGCCTGTCTCTCTTCTCCCTCAGTTCTCTACTATTCTAGAAAAACTTTTAAGAAGAAAAATTCATAGACAAACATACACTACTCAACAGAATGGATTCAGTGCAAATCAGTCAACATCACTGTAACCAACTTAATAGAAGAAATGACCAAATTTACCAAATTTCTGGGCAAACCAGATGGTAAAAAATTAGCTGTAGGGGTACTCATAGATCTAAAGAAAGCTTTTGATACAATAAATCTTGATATATTAATTAAAAAATTAGATCATTATGGAATTCAGAGGGTAGTTTTGAACTGGATGATGAGCTATTTAAAAAGCAGAAAACGATTTGTGAAAATGAGAGATACTGAATCTGATTGTGTGAAGATCGTATCTGGGGTTCCTCAAGGGCCGGTACTGGGACCAGTTTTATTTACTTTGTATATAAACCACATAAGCAAAGTGTCTAATGTATTCAAATTAGTGCTATTTGCTGACGACACAAATATTCTAATCTCTGGTGAAAACTTACAACAACTTCTCACCATAGTCGCCTCGGAAATCAGTAAATTAAAGAAATGGTGTGATGATAATAAATCCTCACTAAATTTGGACAAGACAAGACATTCCTTGTTCATGCGTATGATTTTATACTTCTGTCATATTCAAAATAAATAATTAATTAAAAGATAAATAAATAAATATTGGTGCTGTACATCCTAAATGGTGAAATAATTATTAGCCCAGTTCAATTTAAAAAGTGAATTTTCAGACGTTCCCACTGAGCTTACGTAGGGTTAGCATGAGATGAATTCTGCAGCAATTGAATTGCGATGCCGCACTATTAGATGGCAAAGAGAAGGTGCTGCAAAATTATTTTATTTATGTTAGTGTCCTAAAGCTGCCAGGATTTTTGGATGTTGGAGATTAAAAAGAACAAATGCTAGATATCATGAAGATACCATGGTATGTGTTGAAACTGTTCCCTAATAACTTAATGCACACAATTTTCTCTTATTTAGCCTCCTCATGTTTGCAAAGGAAAGAAATTTTGTTAAATAAATTCCCATCTTCCAACAGAATTTTGTTGAAAATATTGGGTGGTAGCAAAAAACAGATCAGCTCTTGCTCATCAGCATGGTCACAAAGATTGTGTTGATGCTACTCTTCAACCTCTTGGTAAAAGCATCTAGGTGGAAGCAACAGAGCAGAAAAAAAGGATTACAACCGAGCCGCACTGCTCAAATCGAGCTTGTGTTTTTTTTTTGTGTGTATCTTTCCTTCCCAGTGACATCTAATGCAATCATCCTTCAATCAGTGTTTGGCGGCGAAAATCTAATCACACTGGTTTGAGGTTTCAGCAAGCCATCTGCTTTAATCCAATTCTTGACATGTATCTCTGTCGCAGTGCTCTCGCCCCCATCGTAACCACAACCCCTTTCAGTCGGCTAATTTTACAGATCCATCTCATCGCGGATGAGACAGATGTGAAGGCTTGACGGCGTTTGAATTCTAGAGACAGCCGCTTATGCCTCCCACACCCTGGCCTCTCCTTTCCCCCTTTCCCCATCCCATCGAGGGAATATTCCGCTGCTGTGACCTGAGTTGGCCTTCTCGGACGTCGCGGCAGTTTCTCTCTGAAGGACTAAGCGGCTGTCCTTGCTACTATATCTTGCGTTCTCGGGAGCCTGGGTGTTGCCGTGCATTCCCCCCCCAGACGGCCCAGAAATCCAAAAGGGCAACTCGCTCAGCCATGAAAAACAGTCAAAATACTTACACTTGCCATAAATGCCTATAAGCTTAGCAATCTTTCATGGTTTATAAAGCTGTCCCCTGGAACACCGCGACACTGAAGGCCTCTGATAGAAAAAAAAAAAAAAAAAAAAAAGACAAATGACTGACCGTGCCCTTTTCTAATCTATCAGTTTCTCCCAGAGCTTTTTGTCCTTCAAGCTAGTGCCACATACGGACCCAGCTGCCCGCCGCTGTAATTGCATCACCCTGAAAATGCCTCGGACATTATCTCAACTTGCTCAGGCACTTTTGTGTTGTTCCCCCCCCCCAATGACCTTTATGCCAAAACCCGATTTGATTGAGATCTCTCCTAAAATCATCTTGGCATACTCGCTTTCCTGCTCTAAATAGGAAAGCGAGTATGCTTTCCTATATATTTATATTTAAATGTCTTAAATGATCTTTAAGACATTTCAAGTTCTCTGAAATGTCTTAAAGATCCCACCACACAAGCAAAAATAAGACGCTTTTAGACAGATGTGGCATTTACACAAGTCTCCGTGGAATCGCTGAGCAAAATTCAGCCTTTTATAGGCTACGCTTCGCCACCTGGAAGCCGTTGGCGTTTTCAGATGTTGAGTCAGAAAAAAGTTCCACATTTAGACGCCTTGAGAAGCTGAAGTTGTCATGCCAGGCCACTTGCCGGCACTGTGATTTTAACATGTCGCTGAATGTCGATGCACTTTTGACCCTTAATTTCCACCTCAAACCGTAAACAGTAACAGAATGAAGTGTTCATGTAACACACACAAACTTACCAGAAATTGTGCTAAGCTAAGCAAGTTAAGTTAGCACAACACAGCACGGTGCTATCCATTGTTTTTGGTATCATGCGTACAATGAACCCTACAGAGTACGTTGCGCGCATGCGCGCTTTTCGCACCTGCGGAGTAATTCACACCTCCGCGGGGGAAATCGCTGGAAAGTTTCACTCTGACACCTGGTTTCAAACGGTGAGACATTTTAAATATTACTGTTTAACTGTTTGGCCGCTGGAGCGTCTCCATCCTGCAGGGGACAAGAGGCTACTGGTACCATTAGGAAAACAGACTCTGGTCACTGGATGTAGACTTAAGCCCTATTGTGCAGGAACTACCAGCATTTTGTTCGTACCCCCGGATGCTTGTACACATACTGCCTCTTCATATCGACATGGAGACAGATGAACATGTCAGCACTCCTACCTTTGTGCTCTGTCTCCCAAGAAAAACACCTCCGTCACGTCCAATAGCTCCTCTGTCTCTCAATATGTCTGTGTGTATGTGAGTCTGTCAAGCAGCCAGTACAGTATATAACAGTGCAGTTCTTCTCTCTGCTAAGAGAGGTGGATTGTGCTGTATAACCACTTAACCCTCACTCCCCCCTCCCAGCCCCGTGCCACCCTCCCAATAAAACCTGAATTATTTTTATAACACAACGTATGGCTGCCGACTTTACAGGCTCCCCTCCAGCTCTTGTGTGATTGAAAGAAGGGGGTGGGTGGACAGAGCAGAGGAGGAAAAAGGGGAAAGAAAAGACCAGGTCAATGCAGCTCCGTGTCTCCAAAAGGGCAGCATATCCAAAAACCATAAATGAAGGGCTTTTCTTCAGGCAGGAGAAATAAACACTCTTTCAGAGTCGTTTTCCTTTATCTTCAGTCTGGCTCTACGGCGGCTGAGGTTCCCCACCGAAGCCTTTTTTCCCCCCTTCGTGTGCCGCTTGCTATCAAGCAGCTTTATCTTGCTGAAAGGTCAAATTTAGATGTGCTTGTACACTTTGTGTCACCTGCAGCAGACAGTGGCAATTCGGTGTGGAATCGTGGTAAATTACCTGTCACAACCTTTAAAATCCTTCTCCTGAAAGGTTTATCTTTTTTGCGAGGACAGCAATCCTGTCGAGGTGCTTCACGTTCCACAAATTTTCCACAAAACCTTCAAATCAAGCAGGAAACTAAGATGTGCAACAAAATGTTGACACTTTCTGAAAATTAGTTTTGGAATTCATACAGAAATTAAAGCCCTCGCAGCCCAGCGCCGCCTGCTCGCCACCGCAAACGCTCTCGTGCGAGTAAAGGTAAGACATACAGCAGAAAAGACATGTGACTTCCTGTCGGAAGTGGGTGAGGCTAAGGTGATGTCATCAAGTGAACATGACAATGTGATCAGGACTGGTCTGTAGTGAGACATAGGAAGTCTGATACAGCTCTGACCCTGCATGTGGAAGTTATTGTACCTTGATGTTTCATGGCGAACAGTCAAAGTTTGACACTTAGCCACGCCCACATGCTTTGATGTACGAGAAATCCTTTGATAACTTTTGATCTTTGATCCCTCAAGAGTGTGCTGAGTGATTCTGAAGTCTGTATCTTAAAAACTGTAGGACGAGTTCGATCAGATACGACGTCTATGAAACAGAGAAAATGACGGCTTTGATCCAAAATGGCCGACTTCCTGTTGGGTTTAGACCATGGCTCGCTCCAGGAGACTTTTTTGTAGGGCCTGACAAGATACACATGTGCACCAAGTTTTATAATTGTAGGTTAAAGCATGACAACGAGGTGAACAGGTTGACACAGAGCAGTGTGAACCACATCAGCTGAAATCGGAGCAAATGTTGCAATTTTGTTTTAAGTAAAACTACCGGACAATTTCACTGGTGCAAAGAGAGCACCAATGAACCTTGGCACCGGGAAGATTACATAGTCATTACTTTGACATCTGCATCGCACTAATGTGAATTACAGAGCAATGCCAAGAATGTGTGTTATATTTTATATAAATTTTTATTATGTCAACATTTTTTGACCTGATAAAAAAAAAAAAAAAAATCCACCAAACCCAGGGCGAGCTGGTCATACTACATCATCAAGAGAAAACTTTAATAAAAGTTTAAAGTTTGCTTTAAACTTTGTTGTGGCCCTGCGTACAACAGATTGTCTTACAGTCCAAAAGATGCTAATTTTCTAACATATTAAGAAATTGGCTTGTTTCGACATTTATTTTAAACTGGATTTCTCACATTGAAATATTAAAGCTGATTTTCTGACTGCACTTAAAATGTATGTACAGATCTGAAGCGAACAAACAAAAATAATTTATCGTTCTCCGTTCATGTTCAATGGTGTAAAGCTTTGGGCAGCTGAATACTGCTTTGTTATATGTTATAGAGTTTTTCCACCTTTTTCAGGTTAATCGCAGCTTCCAAGAAAAATGTTGTTAAAGCTGTGGAGGAGTTTGCGTATTTAATAGATCTAGCACACGCACACACACACACCGACACACACACACCGACACGCCATCAATAACTCCCATTCATCTGTTTCCTAGTTTCCAACCTATTGTCCTCTCTGTTCGGCTCCCCTGTTCACCGACAGTTAAATCAGCACACTGAACCAGAACCAACAGAGCCATGTGATTAATAAAGCAGGTAACGTAATTCACAAATAACTTGGTCCTCTGTCTAAACTACTATATTAATTTGCTTATCAGCCTCTTGGAGAAGGAGTTTTGCACCGCCGTATTACTTTTTGTTATCACAGCTGTAAATGTGTCAGCTCCGTCCCCCTTATCGTCCAAAATTGGGACCGAACTTAATTTCCCGTCTCCCCTCTGCCGCTTGATAAAAATCAAAAGTTTAGCGAATATTTCCTCCAGGCGAAGCCAACTTTTCAGCCATTTCTCATCCGAGCGCGGTGCTGCGGAGGACGGTGACTAATTCCGTGAAAATTAATCAAGGGAGACTGGGCGGTTGGGACGGATGGATGGGGCTGTGGCGCTTGGCGGTGGGGGAGGCAGAGGGGGCAGTTCCTGGATAATTCAAATTTTAATCTTATATTTAGAAGTGGCGATAACAAAAGTGAGGACTTATTTCTCTGATTGGAGACTGTAAAGTGGCAGCGCTTAAATTGAAATCTGGATTCGTCTCGCTCCATTGTCGGTGCGGCTGCGCTGAGAGGAGCCGGGACGGGGGGAGGAGGTGGCCAGATTTTGCTGCTGCATCAGCATGTGTGCAGTAATGTGATAGCGAGGCCTGGCCACACAAAGAAAACACAACCAGCCCTCTAACAACCAAGTAAGACCCTGGGAGGGGCACTGGGATGGGGGGATGGCTTGAAAGAGGTCTGTCGGCTGGGCTTCAGTCATTATGCTGTCTTCAGGTGCTGCTGAAAATATTGTAATAAAAACATGTGAGCAACATTTGATGCAGGAGGTTTGACCTTGAGAAGGAAATAAGACGGTCTGCTGGCAAATCCGAGGCCTTTTTTTTTTATCTCTTTTGCCGCCACACGTCCCCACTTTGTACAGTAGAATACGCCCTGGAAGCAGTTCAAGCTGAAAATACGGGTGTTTTGTTTTATTCCTAAAACAAAAATCGTAACCCAGAACTCGTGACAAAAAAAAGCGTGTCTTCTCTTTCTCTTCTAAACCAAAGGAACTTTGTTTCTGTTCTCCTCCAGCTTCTGGAAAAAACAACTTTTTTTTTTTTAAATGCAGAGCACTTGAAGGTTAGCGCTGCCCTCCTTAAAGCTCAACTTGTCCCACTTTCCACTGAGGTGCAGGCACAATTTTGGAAGTGACGTGGGTGGCAAATGAAGACGAGGTTTTCAAGCTGCCTTAATTCACTCTGCATGAAAGAACAAACAGTCCCTGGGACTGTTTCCCCCGCTTGGGGTTGGTTGGAGGCTAGTTTCAACGTTTTTACTGTGTGGTAGATTAACTAACAAAGGTTTGTGTGTTGAAATCCAGCTGCAAATGGGGTGTGCACTTAAATAGAAACGTCTACAAATCATTGCACTTTAATATGACGCATTGCTAAAAGAAACAAGCTGACAAAAAGCACCTAAGTCTAGCAGATAACAGTTTTATACAGCTGTTCAGTAACAGTAGCTACTTACTAGGTACCAATGATGTACATGTGGGAGATTTACAAGCTCTTTATTCGCTATATATGTACCTAATAGCCTGGTCATTGCCTTACTTGGCAAACTGACTTGATTCTCATCTCCGCTTATTGCTCCATCTGGGATTTCTCCCACAGAGCTGGATTTCCCCTCTGCAGAATTTCAACCAGGCCAATCAGCAAAGAGAAGATTTTATTTTATTTTATTTTTCAAATTGTGGGCTTTCTATATAGTTCGTAGTTCCTATATAGGTTTGTAGTTCGTCAAAGGCAGCAGAGGAAGTGAACAAAGCCATTCTGTCTGTGCTGGCCGTTCTTCCAAATATCGAGCAGTTAAGTTCGGAGCAAGAGGAACGTTTAAGACATTTTGTAGCTGGGAAAATGTAAATGGTATCAAGTATTTTTTTAGACAGGGTATCAAGTTTTAGCACTGTGACGGCCTAACCTACCTGTGTGGCATGTAGGTTACTCTCTATTAGTTCAGGTCAGCCTTTGACAATATTAGATAAGGGTTCACAGTGGTGTTCAAGGCCATCGGTAATCAGAAATTTGTTTGTTGCAGTTGGGTGACTCTACAGTAGGAAAGACATTCTAATAATCCACCCTAAATGTAGATAGCGATACGGCTTAGCTGCTAAGTTGAGCAGTTAAGTTCTCCATGGATACCAGGCTGTACAATGATTGGCTGCCAACCATGCTCACAAAGGAATTTTGCTGGCAGTGCCTGAGTAGAAATCTGTCTTTTATCCAGGACATTGTCTGTGACGCTAAACTTGTCATATAACTTCTCAAAATGTACTTCATTCATCTGTCAGCAGTCACCTGTTGATCAACGTTCCTATGGCATAGTGAACACAAAAACACTTGACTTTCACACGAGGACGTGGCGATCCAGCGTCCTTCATGCCACCAGGGCACAACCTTCCCGCCGGTGATGACGGCAGAAGAGGAAGTGAGCGAAGCCGTTCAGTCCGCTCTCTCGTTCCCGGTTTGAATACTGCCTGCAGTGTCTCTGAGGAAGCACAAAGAGCGCTTTTGTGACCGGAGCCACTTCTGTCCCAAAGACGTAGAGATCAGGAGACAGTACGGGGCGGTGGTGCGGCGTCACCGAGACCTTGTGAGGAGTGTGTTTGCGTGTGTATGTGTGGTTGCTTTTTGCCCTACTTTCGCCATGTGTTCGGTTTCATTTTGAAAAGAACGCCGCGCAAAAATAACAAAGCAAAGTAAACATTCAAAACCTGCCAACACTGCCTTCTAGATTAGTACAACCACCGAAAACAACAAAAGGACACACACACACAAATGAGGAAGTTGGATCTTAATGAGTTCAAACTCCTAGTTTTATTTTCTTTTATATTATTACAAGCAGAGGATGACAACTTTTGAAATAAACCACCTGTCCACAGCTCAACGTAACAAGGCTGTTGAGTTAAAAGATGCATTTCAGGACCAAATAAAACAGTGATGTGAGGAGAGCACAGGCAGATCATCAAACCATCTAACAAGCCGAGACAGACTAAAGTGGAGGATGATTGGGCGCTGACCAGTAAGACGAATTGCCCTGCCTAAACTAATGGAGTGCTTTCTTAATGTTTCACGAAGAAAACAAGCTGCTTCACTTTATTTCAGTCAGTCTTAACGCACCTTTTAAGTGCAAGAGCGGGTACGTGCGGTCATTACAGCGCTGCCAAAGGAGCTTTACAGCCATGTGTAATTTATGCTGCCAGGTAAAAATATGACACTCTTCAACAGTTTTCCAGACCTACAACTGCAAACATTAATGTATTTCATGTAGTGGACCTAGGCAGTGAGGCTGAAGGAACATTATACGATTTTATTCATTTGTTTCTTTTACAAATAAAATATTACAAGATGTTTTTTTTAGTCAACCTCAGTCAGTGCTTCGTTCACTGCAATTGTAACTTAAGTTTGTTGAAGCATGCCTGCACCAGTTAGCCTGGTCAAAACCAGCCCTTTGTTCTACGCTTTGCTTTGTACAGAAGGTCTGGATTCTCGGCTGTCTCCTGAAATCTGCTGAAGTTTTGAACGACTGCATCTGATTTTGACCAATCGCCGCTGTTTGGGCCATGACGTTTATAGGAAGGAAGTGACGCTATGAAGCCAAACAACCTTCCAGCCCGAACCACAACTATAGCAGCAATAAGAGGACTTAAACATTTAAACATTCGTCTTGCTCCGACTTTAATTGCTCAACGTTTGGACGCGTGGCCAACACGGACTGACTGAAACAACTTCAATCACTTCCTCTTCTGCCGCTGCGAATCTTCAACAATAGGCTGACTGTACATTAAAACAGAAATTTGATGTCATCTGAAGGGAGATGAGAATAAAGTGGATTAGTCTGGGATGGTAACCGCTAGGCCAGCTTTAAAAACTCTAGCTCTTTTGAAACTCCACCTCCAGGGATTCAACAGATCGTTTTACTAATGTTTTTACCAGAGTTTCACTGAGAACTAGCTGTTTTGATGAGCTCAGTACACGTGCAGCTCCACCAGGTGTTTGCTAATTGCTGCTGGCTAGTCTGAAGGAGCTGAGTGGAGGAGGGCTCCTCTGTGAGGTGGAAATTCAGAAGTTTAGAAGGTGGAGCTAGGTCCACCCAGGCGTTTTTGCACAACTGAATGGTTGCCATGGGGATTACATTATGTTTTTTTAAAACATGCATGAAAGAGTCAAGGCAGGACTCCGGGTTTGTCTTTGATGAGGGAATAACTTTATGATTATGTGAATCTCAAAAGAGTAAATAAAACATAATATTGCCACTTTAAAATAGTGAAGAAGTATACCGCATTTTACATTTCTAACAACAACAACAACAACAACAAAAAAATGTATATTTTATTTTACAAAAATTTGGGGCCTTAACATTAATGAGACAGGAAATGGGCGGAGAGCAGCAGACGGCTGGGTTCAGAACTGACAGCCTTGGTGTGTGTGGGGCGTCTGCTCTACCGCCACTCCCCTGGCTGCACCGTTAACCACACTTTCTGCTTCCATTTCAATTTCATGTACAACCACAAAGATACCTTGACTTTTACTCAGACGCAGACCTGTGCACACCCATTTAATAAATTGGAAAATATTTTGATTGCGTGACCCATGTCCTGTTCTTACTGAGAACGTGCTAAAAGATTTTCAAGGAGATGGAAGAAAAACTGGAATGCACACGTTTGATTATAGGATTTAAAAAAAAAAAAGTATTTGGGGATCATAATTAAATGGGCTTATACAATGGGTTCAGATTCTTATCTTATCAGAGTTATGCTTTACTTCACTAATTTTCTCATTAAAATCCCAATAAATACAGTGAAGTCGCAGCGTGACGACATGCGTGAAAACATTCGCTCTGTTTTTACAAGCCGCTGGATCTTACCACCGGTCATCATTTCTCCGCTTCGAACTCTGTTTTCGGTGCATTCATCAAACGCTCTGTGTTGCTGCACTTATCACGTGAAGCACAGAAAGCTCTAACATTCGGTGGATTAGGATGTGGTATTGACTGAAGGCTCCAGCTGCAGCAGGCCTGTGGGGTGGGGGTGGTTGTGGAGGGGTGGGTGGTCAGGCCGGAGCAGATGTGTGTTTAGGCTGGCGAGGAGAAGTAAAAACGAAGGAGTGGAGAGAAACTCTCGCCCCAAGGCCGCGCTTGCTTTCATTAAAACACTTCCTGGTCCTGAACTCAAATCCCCACTCAGTTGCTCCCTGGGGTGGCAGCCGCCGACTCGGGATTGAGTTCGCCCGCGTGATTGGAGCGCATTGAGCTGGTGTGTTTTTTTTTTTGTTTTGTTTTGTTTTTAAAGAAAAGCAGAAAGATCAATTTTAGCTCAACGAACAGAGCGGCGGATAACGCTGCGTATGGTGATATAACGGCTCCATGTGACTCTTCTTCAGTTCTCTTTTCCTCTCTGTCTCACATACACATTTGTAAACTGTTTAAAGACAAGCACACGCGGAGCTCTGCTGCGCTGTCTGACAAACCCTGGTGGGATCAGGTGGAGACGAGAACAGAGCATGCGACTCTCCGCTGGTAACCCGAATATGAATCACACACACACACACACACACACACCCCCACACGCAGACAGACACTGGGTGCTTTGTTACACAGTTCAAATTTGGTTCAAAATGTGACACAAAATACACACCCGTGTGTTGTGCTTGTCTGTGCCTTGATCCAGTGAGGCAGGGGGGGGAAAAAAAAGTGAAAAAAAAAAAGGGACCTTTTGAAATGTGAGACTCCTTTCCATCAGCAGCCCCTGTGTTCCCTCGGCCGCCAGGCCAGCAGCACAGTGGCAGCAGAAGGAGAACACGGGCCTCTGTTGTCTCAGCCGCAGGCCTCCAGACAGGTTTTGAAACCCCGTCTCCTGGTGGATGCAGCAGGACAGAGGTCTTGTTGTGCCGAGGAGCATGTGAACACACTGCTGACACAAGCGTGGTTCGCAATGTGACTTTTTTTTTTTCTTTCTTTTTTTTTTTAATATAACAAGGTTCGCCTTTTGTTTTTTTCCTGTCAGAAATGTCCACATGGCATGAGTGCAAGTGTGCGTTTACAGCACGTTAACAGGACTACCAGCGTGTCGTGTGTTCAGGTGCACCTTAAAGCTTTTCTCCCCCCATCCAGCTCAATCTTAAAAGGGGCAGTATTAAATGTTTTCTAGAGCCATTTTGTGGCATAATCAAGTAGATATGTTAACTTAAATTGTTAATGCTTAGAGAAAATTTGACTTGGTAATTTAACGCCTTGAAATTGGGCTTCTGTCTCTTTAAGAAACTCCTGCTCGGTTTGAAACTCCATCTTCAGGAAGTCGTCACAACATGGCTCCTCTATTAACCCTTTAACAATGTTTTTACCAGCATTTCACTAAGAAGTAGCTCCTATAATGAGCTCAGCTGATGCTCAGTTCCACCAGTGTTTCTGCTAATTGCTGCTGGCTAGTCTGAAGGAGCCGATTAGGGCAGTTGTGGGACAGGGTTGCTTTGTGCGGCAGACGCTTGGAAACCGTCTCTAGGGCAGCACTATGTCCAACGAGTCGTTTTGAGTAGCTGAATGGTTGCCAGGGGAATTAAATAATTTTTCAAATATTCATGAAAGAATCAAGGCAACATTCCAGGTTTGTTTTTGATGAAGGAATAACATTATAATGTGATACAAAGCCCCAATAAGTCGATTTCACATGATGCTGCACCTTTAAATGTCTTTCAAAAACTAATCTCAAATCACAACCTCTCAAAACAATTTCCTCCCCAACCAAACACCATTCTGGCTTCTTCTGCTCTATTCTGTCCTATTGTTTAACACACAACTAACAACGCTCTGTTAGCATGTTTAAGTCATGGGGTGGCTTAGCTCCTGTTGCTGGTGTTGATGCTCAGTTCATATTACTAATTAAACGTGACTGCAAACCGACTTCAGTCGGAACAAAGCAACTCCGCCACCATCCGGGAACAGCATTGTAGGAAATCCAAAATGTTTTGGGCTTTTTTTTTCCCACACAAGTTTGAGTGGCAATTTTGCCCTCACGTATTCGCGTGCACAGCCAAAACGACTCTTGTGAAAAAGCTGATGTCGTAGCCCAAGCTCTAACCTGACACACAACTCCAAACGTGTGTCCTAGCGTTGCCAGACACAACCTCTTGTCGCGCCACTTGTCCTACCTTCTCCTCCTCCCCTTGCGCTGTGCTATACTGTAGCTAGCATTGCCTGTTGTGAATGTGCAGTCTAGTCAGCATGGCCAAATGACGGCGGATAAACAGTTTTCCTGTAACCTTACGTTCTTTCTCCATCCTCAGCACATTTAGCAGTGAGTACATGAGGAGGATTAACAGCGCTAAGACCCTCCTCCTGATTGGTTGTTGTTTTTTTGCATTTCTTCAGACAGCAGTAGCAGCTCAGGGAGGAGGTGAAAGAGATCAATCTTTTCGCAGATTATCTCTCTCATATTAAACTGTCACGAGATTGAACAAACACGTGAAAAACATACTTATAAAAGTTACATACTGCAGCTTTAAGGTGCCGTCAAAGTTTGGCTGTCGTCGCCTCCAGACGCCATTACAACAAAACGGTTATATAAGCAACCATTAATTCCTGTGGACTTGCAAAGTGCAGACAGCGCGTCATTTTGCTGTTAGCTGTATTAATTCTTGAAAACCTGTGAAAAAAGAAACACGGAAATACTTCTGTTTTAAGTGACTGTAAAATATAAGACAAACGTCTCACCACGTAGTTTCAACACATTTATTATCATTCTGAATAAACACGCTCTGTTTAAATGTCTGTCACTTTGTTGCTGCCTTTAGTGAAACAAAACACTTAACAAAATTTTAATGTTTTCTCCTGTTTATCCTGAAGAACGTAGCTAAAACGGATTAACTTGTTGGTGGCGACTGAATAGAAAATGGCTGCATTCCTTGTGAACCCGCGAATAGAGTCTTAGCCCATAGAGCTTAGTCATGCGATTAAGACGACAACCCCTATAAGACTACAATGTTTTATTTAGTGAAGTGCACACCTGTGTGTACTTCACACGGGGTGGCATGTTTTCGACCCCCGTAGTCTTCATGGTGGTATTGGCACCCTGTGACCGCGGAGTCTGATCGCGGCGCGATATGCGGCCCGCGTGATGAAGCTTTGGAGATGAGATTAACACATGTGGGCGATGCCTTTGTAAATGCGACTTTGCTAAAACCATCACGTTCCAAAGGAATGTTTTATCAAAGATACATCACACCTTATTTACTGGAAACCTGTACAGATTTATCCTGCCTGACATGGTTCAAATATGCCGTTAAACAAGAAAAGTAGAAGAAGAAGAAGAAGAAGAAGAAGAAGAAGAAGAAGAAAAAAAGCAATCATAAAGATGTCAAACACCTTTTTTTCTATGTTGTGGAATGCGTCGCGTTTTACTTTTCAAGCAAATCTGTATGCAGTTGGTGTGTTTTCTATGAAGCGTTCTGTCAAAGTAAGTTCGCTCACTGGGAAACGACGTTTAAGAAAGAGAGGGACAAATAAATCACCTCTCGGGTTGCCATACATCATCTGACAAGAACAAGAAAAACTAAATGGACATATTAAAGAAGAAAAACAGCAACTGCTGTGAAGCTGGAGAGAATCCACAGCAATTGCCAGCTATTGCTTGGAACTGAACAACCAAACAGGTCTGCACCACAATGCCAGGTGTGAATGTGTGACATAATGAGCATCGGTATGAGATTTAAACATAACGGTAAGTGTGTTCAAACCTGATGGAGGGAAGCTGACAAATAACACCGGGGCCCGGTGAAGTGGGGCTTCGTCAGATGAAAGCTGAGATGCAATTTTCAGGGCTGGGGCCTGAAATGGCCTGTATAAGTCAGACTCAGTTGAATGAAGTTCATCCACTACTATTGATTCACTTTTTTTCACTGCCAATATCAGGGCATAAGGGCCTGATTCATAAAACCAACATCAGGACCGATACAGATATTAACATCGAATCGGTGCATCTCTTATCACTACTGTTCAAAATTTACTCCAGTTATCGATGACTATCTTTGCTGTGTTGCGTTACAGTATGCTTTGTAAATAATGCTGATTTGTTTTTTGTATCCTTGTCCTTGCTGATATCTTAGCACAGTGAAATCCTTTTTAATCCTGTTAACTCTCTGTGAGCTCCGGGTTTAGCTAAAGGATGCAGATGAGCCCAGTATGACTGATGTCCTACTAGCACCGCTGAACTTGATATCAAGTTCCTTAGATTCTCTAGAACTGAGTGAACTAAGGAGGACTGCATGCATTTCGGAGTGTTCACACTCACTTATCCTGGTTTCAGCTGTTTTATACATTTTTCCCTTTAAGATTAGTGTCATTTACAGGTCTACACATCGCATATAACAGTAGAGAAAGTTCTGACATTATTCATCTCATTACATCATAGAAACAGAGATTTGCCGACTATATCTTTGCTTAGAGAAGCAGTTGCTTTGATTAACTAAGTTTTCTAGTTATTAGCGTATCTCTATGTACTTGCACACCACCCTGCACTCTTGCGTGAATTCCTCATCATTTGTTCTCGGTGCTCATCTGTCTCATCTTGAGGGATTTGTGAGCCCTCTGGATGTTTTCAGATCTATTTAATGCACCAAACTCCCCCACTCATCAGCTGCAGAGTGCTCAGGCATAAACAGGAACCCCTCAGAGTTGGTAAGTATGTAAAACAGTTCGAGCTCGGTCCACGCTCGATGGTAAGCATCCCCACGAGATTGTGTAGGGATCGTCCACGTCTCTGCAACACGGACATTTTGGTATGTATGAGTCTTACGAGCGTGGACTTGAGATGAAAGACGCTGTGCCAAGACACATAGAGAGAGAGAGAGAGAGAAATGGTTGAAAAGATAGAAGCTGAGAAAAAAGGATGCAAATGACCAAGTCAGGACTGTGGGAAATTGACTGGAATTGGTTCTTTGCAGGAGTGCGCGAGGCAGAGTCGCCTTTGTGTGAGCAGTTCAAAGCCGGACGTGTCTCAGCCGTAATGCCTTCAGATGCGGAGCCTCGCAGAAGAATTCACGCCACTTGGAACTTTTATTTTCAGCATTTCATCACGCCACGGATACAAGTTTTAGATTATTTGAATCTGATTTGGTGTGATGGGAATGGAATGAAACACATTGAAATTCTGTCCCAGCCACCGACGTCAGTCTGATACGTTGAGATGTTATGTGACAGTCGAACACAAGGCGGCAGAAAAAGGATTTGAGGTCTTAAAAAGATTTCACGATGAAAAATCTGAGAAGGGCCGCATGCATTTCATTTTACCCCATCTGTACTCTGGTAGCCCCCCAAAAACTGCTGCAGCCAAATGCCTTTTTATGTCTAAAATCTCAGTATAAATCCAGCTGCTCTGGGAAGGAAAGCTTTTCTGCATCACACCAACCCTCTTTAATCCGCTTCAATCGAACTCTAGTTTGATTGCTTATAAAGTTTGGTTCGTTTAGGGAGATGTGAATGCGCAATCAAACTCTAATGCAGAACAAAAAAGCGGACTCTGTTCCGCCTACGAACCTTGGCCTCTGTTCGGTTGACATGAACTTTGGTGCGGTTGTATGCGTATGTTAACGACAAGCTCCGATAGCAGGAAGTGAACTGCAGCGCAGGGGATTCTGGGTAAATACAACCAAAAGAAACTCTAGTGTCTCGCACTAGCGGGAGAAATGGTTCATGGTCTTTTGCCAAAGACAAAAGGAGAAATCCTACAACCGGTAAAACCTGACGCCACTGCATTTGGCTGATGTCTTCCTCTGAGGTTTTCATGTCGCTTCCTTCAGGAGTTCTTGTTGCAGCGCCACCGCAGGCGAGGAGGGGAACAAGTTTCTCAAAGGGTTTGGTTTGTGCAGTGTGGAAGCGAACCGCACCAGCTGAAAGTGTAGCAAATGTAGCAATTTTTGTCCAAAAGTGAACCAAAGATATAAATATAGTATGAGATGCGACAACATCTCAAGGAGTACAGCAGGTCTGAAAGAAAGTTGTAGAGAAGTTTAAAGCGGGTTTAGATCGTAAAGCAGAATCCAAACCTTTATTATTAAAGCAGCTCTTGTCCTTCACCTGTTCAGCATCCAAAAAATGCTTCACACCTTCCATGATCCTTCCTGTGTATACTGACAGACTGGGCATTGAGGAAATAAAAACAAAGTCAGTCATAATTGTGTTCCACTTTGTGTTTTGATCCTTCACATTAAATTCCAATAAATATATATTTATGTTTTTGGTTGTTATGAGGCAAAATGTGGAAAAGTTCACAGGGTCTGAATACCTCTGTAAGCCACTGTGTGTGTGGTCAGACCGGAGTTCTCCATCCAAGCCATCGATGCTCCAGGAACAAATTATTTCTCTGGATGTGCAAACCCCAAAAGCTATGCAGCTCTTATTGCAAAAGTAATTCAGGCTCTAGGGGGAGGAATATAAATGCCATATGCTATATTTTTCAGATTTTCATTCGAGGAAAAGTTTTGGTAAAAAAAGTAAAAATTTTCCTAATTTTGCCCTATGTTTTTTTTGGGGGGGAGGTACTCATTCAGAAACACCAATGTTAGTAATACTAACTTGAAAAGCTCCTGGGGGAGAAAAAAAAACAATGAAAGCGTGTTTCAAATGCCACCGGATCAAAGAGAATAATCCGACGTCAGACGGGAAACTTATCAGCTTGTCCTCCACCCGTTCAGCTTCACCCGAGGGAGCGCGGCCAGGTAGAGGCAGCAACGTTAGATACGGAGGGAGAGTAAAACACGCCTGTGTGTAGAGAGGAAGAGAGAGGGGAAAAAATATAAAAACCTATGTGGTCTGGAGAGTTGGAGCAGGAGACGTTGAAAGGAGAAAAAAAAAGAAAACAGATAACTGCTAACCGAGAGGACAGAGAGGAAATAGAAAACTATCTTAGGAAATGGAAAGAGGGCTAGAAGAGGAGATAGAGAGGGAAAGAAAGCTCAAGAGGCAGAGAATAAGGTCGCATGAGCTGAGAGATAGCGACCGCCTGAGACGTGGAGAGCCAGGGGAGGCCGGGTGGCAGGCAGACGGAGAAGTGGACGTCTCAGGCCATTTCCTGTGATGATAGCCACAGGCTTCACTTTTTGTCAATTCCCGCCAGTTCAACCACACACCTAGTGAACCGCTCGCTCCTCTACCACCCTATCATACACACCCCCCCACACCTCAGCTCGCGTTTTGGTTTGGAGCCTCGCGATTTTATTTCAAGACAACCTCTGTCCGGCTACAGTAAAAACCGATACAATGGAGTTCAAAAAGAAAAAGAAAAAAAAAAAAAAAAACACATGTTGCTCTGCCCAGCCAGAAGAATGGCGGCCCGCTTGAAAATAATCACATCTCATTTTATTCATTGTCACCGAATTATCTGCCTGAGCGGCGGCGCACAATGGCACCTCGGGATGCATCTGTGCGTGGATGCTGCTGTATGCACACGCATGTTCTCGCGAAAGAGACCTTGACCGACTTCGCGTAGCAAATAGGTTTGATCTTTCTCAAGAGAAACGCTTCAAACTGAGAAATCTTTGGAATCAGTCCAGCGTACAGCCGGGGAACCTAAAGCTGGAAAATGGCCTCCTACAGAGAGAACTTCACCGTTTCCTCAGAAGGATAACTTAATCACCAACTTATTCGTCTACAAAGCTGTAGCACTGGGTTATAGAAAAGTCAATAAATAACATGTAGCTAAAAGCCGACATTATATACATATATGTCTGTCTACACCGAACCAAGAGAGCGATAGCTTTAAGTTGATTTTAGCATACTCCTCCAAGCTCTGAGCCCTGGTGGCGAAGCGCGCAGACTGGCAGAGCCGGATTTTTGTGTCCAGTAATTATTTCCAGAGTGAAGCTTACTCTTATCACTGGACAGACAGACATTTTTCTTTTCCCTCCCCAAGTCTGGCACCAACAGGTGCCAGTTTTGCAGGAGTCAGCTTTCATAGAAAGTTTCCCTCCTCGGCTGGCGGCGGCGCAAGCTAAGCCGTTTCCCCGGGTTCAGCAGGCTCTACGTTTCTTCTGCTTCATTTCTCCATTTAAAAAAAAAAAATTGTATTAACTTTTTTTCTTTCTTTTGACCCCACCTGTAAATTAGACTTATGTCAAAAAAGAAACAAACTTTGGACCGAAATGTTTTAAGCTCATATTTATTTTCACTCATAACAAGACATGGTTCCCATGTTCAAAGTGAGATCATTTGCTCATGGAGCTTGTACTTTTTGTCTTTAAAACAAGCTCGCATCTCTTGATGAGATGTTACTTTTAAGTTAGTTTTGTCTCATTTCAAACGTACTGAGATGGTTGGACAAGAAAATAGACCAAAAACACTTGGTAAGACTGTGTTTTTGCAGCGTTTCTTCTTGTGCTTCCTTTTAAAATCTCAGAATTATGCATTTTTAAATACAAAGCGGTTTTATAGAGCAATGCTTTCTTTTATTTTGCGCATAGAGAGAGAGTGTGTGTTTGTGTGTGTGTGTGTGCGTGCTTGAAGCCGTTTGCTCAGACTCTTGGAGGCTCTCCGACTGGAGACAGGAAGAAGATGTAGCGGTAAATATTTAATGCGATCCATGTGCTATTGTTGCCCTGCATTAGACTCAAGGCGCACATGAAACCTGGCAGTTATGAAGCACAGTTGCACTGCAGTGGCGGAGAACACGGGGACAGTCGAAGTACAGAGGGGGATAAATCTGGGAAACTGGTCTTTTGCTCTCGGTTCAGATTTACTTTGTTTGTCAGGCAGAGGAGTGATTGTTCAATAAAGTGTGCAATAAAAAAGTGAGGCGAGGCTCGAGGAACTTATGATTACAGCTCGGGAAGCTCTCTGGAGAGATTTGTAATTTTGGGGTCTGATATTATTGGGTAAATGTGGCAGATCGGCTACATGTGACAACTTGTATTGGGCGTAATTCTGCGCCAAGAGTCTTGCTAAAGTTCACGAAAGACGATTTAAAGAGGCTCGCTTAAAGGTTGAATTTGTCATATTTTTTAAGCAATGTGAAATACGATAGATTTTTATGTATTGATCTGCAGATTGGTTCCATTTGTGCCACTGCTGTGGAGGCAGATAACCTGAAACGGTATCAAGCAAAAACAATTTGTACTTACTTCTCCTCCCAGCAGCATGAAATGCACCAGCAACTTGTTTTATTAGCGTCAGGATTGAACTAGTCTGCCAATATAACTCTGGACTTAACTACAAACAGCAGCAGGCACATCTGTAACCACTGTAAGTCGTGTTAGACTGCAGCGTTGGTGCGGAACAACATCCTATGTTCTTTTTTTCATATTTAGAAAGTTTTTTTTTTTTTTTTTCTTGATTCAGAAACCGCGAGTGTTCCTGTAGCCTTCAGAGAAAACTGAAATAAAATGTAAACAGACCGACTCGTCCAAACTGGACCAACTCAGTCGAACTCAGTTTTATGTTGGGCCGTCTCAAAAATCGTAATGTTCTTAAATGGCCAGTTGTGCCAGAAGATGTCCTTCTGGCACAACGTTCATGTAACCCATGAAAGCTGTTAAAAATATCATTAAGTAGTTGTTTGTTTCAGCAGTCAGTCATTAAATAATATTGAACGTCTTTTCACACTGATCTGTCCATCCAGAATTTCTTGATTGAACTTGTGTTTTTTTTTTTTTTTTTTTGGTTGTTTTTTTGTCAAATTTGGTTGGTGCTAATTTAGAAATATCTGTAACACACGATATTTGCACTGGCGTATGATGTGAAACGTGGCTTTTTATTAATGGCGATGTTGGTCACAGACTACAACTTCACATCAAGTAAGGCTGAGGCAGGAGTCAGTTAGACCAGATGTTTTGGGTCAATTTTGAGGGAAATTTGCAGTAAAAATCCCCCAAAAAGGGAAAAATGTGGGGATCTGTTGAATCTGTGTGAATGTTACATTTTTGGAAAAACTGGAGGGTCATATTGGTGTAATTTGGAGTCTACATTAAAAGCTAAGGCGGACCAGATTTGGGCCCTGGGCCTTGAGTTTGACACATGGGATTTAGAGCAAAGGCACCTAACGTGAGTTCATGTTTGCCTTTTCAACCCAAGCGGCTCGACGTTTTTAAAAACCTCCACTGTGCGTACGGAGAATACTTGCCCAGTCTCACTCATTAACCTCAGTGACCTTGTGAATGGCTGCTTATGTTTGTTATGTTTCCACTGCTTTGGAAGTGGTGGTGAAAATAAAAACAACATCTCTATCTAAAACAAACATGTGATGCGGCAGAACAGATCCAAAAACCAGAATCCAGGTTTATGGTAACCTGGTAACTTGCAGAACGGTCAGGGAGAAGCCGAAGGCGATGGGTGAGGAAAACAGGTCAGGCACACGATCAGGACAGTGGCTGTGGAAAGGATGATGACAAAGTGTGTGGAGAGCAAGAATATATATATATATATATATATATATATATATATATATACAAACAGCTGTGGAAAAATTTAAGAGACCACTTCACTGAACCCCATTAAAAACCTTGTGGTTATTCCACCAAATATTGATTTCTGAACTCTTTCTGAGTGAAAATATTAGTATTGTTGAACTTGTTTTCTGCATCTTTTCCGTTATTTTGTCCATTTCTCATTTTCAATTTTTGCCTGGGATTTCAGAGACATGTCAGTAGTTCATAGAATAAAAGAACAATGTTCATTTTACTCAAACATATGCCTATAAAAAGTGAAACCAAAGAAACGGATCATTTTAAGTGGTTTCTCAAACTGCTTCTAGATGAGTCCCTTGTCCTACACAACGGCGCTCAATGACTAAATTGCCTTGCTAGCTTGCAGCCCAGCTAAGCTAATGAGCTAATATTGGTGTATGGAAGCGGAGGGACATCTAAACATAGACGGTTTAGGACCCCGGCCCTTGAGGACTGGAGTTTGAGACAGCCAAGCAGACAGAGGAGGAAGGACGAGTGGAGCATGTTCACCGGCTTAAAGCGACCGCTGAGGTCATCAGGGTACGCTTGATACGTTCAGCAGAGATCGAGGAAGATCACGCGGAAAGCAGCAGCAGCGTGAGCTGACTCGCAGAGCAGAACCTTTCATTAATCCTTGCGATGCGCCAAGACCTCGCTACGTTTGACGGCGGCGGAGCGAGTTTCCGTCGAGCCATAATTAGACCTAAGCTACCGAATTAGAACGAAGCCTTAAAAACTTCTCAGTTTCTTCAGTTCTGTTTTGATCCGGAAATATTTGTGAAGCCTTGTCTCTTCGCTGGCGTGAAAAACCCTGCCTGGCGTGAATGCTGTCTCATTAGGTGTGTGTGTGTGTGGGGGGGGGGGGTACTGGCCTTGGCTCCCTGAAAGCCTTGTAAGGGTGTGTGTACTTGTTTATGACAATGAAAACTACAGAAACCAAGGAAGTCCAATTAACTTCATCAAAGCAGATGTATAGCATCAAGCCTGCTCCACGGTGTGCCTGCCTTGCGTTTTAAATTGGCTCTTGTTAGGGAGTATTGCTAAGTAACGACGTCCATGCAGCTAATTTTGAACAACTTGCATCGCTTTTCCCCTCCATCTCCCAGATTCCCTCCTCTCATTTCTGTCTCAGCTGTTCGTCGTTTTAAATCGGAAATAAGTCTTTTTCTCGACCAGCATTTCTAAAATCACCCCCTCTCTATTTTTGCAAAGTGTCTAAACTTTCCTCTTCTTTCAGCCTCTTGGTGAAATGAAATTGCCAGTGCTGGCTTAATGTCACGAATCATTCGTCTTTAGGGTTTCTTCCCTTACAGTGTCCTCTTTTCCCCTCCCTTTGTCCTGTATCAAGTTGTCAGACTTGGCCGTCCACCATGCAAGATGCCTGCCTTCGCTCACCCATCTGTCTCTGTCTTCTCCGTTTCCCTTAATCCGCTTTTTTTTTTTTTTTCTTTGTTCTAATCGGTTTTTGCCATTTCAGAGTTTAATCTTCTGCGGCAAAAACAACCAGTTTTTAATCCATCATTTTGGGGTTTGCATTACAAGAATTTGTTTCACTCTTAATTAAAAACGGCTTCCGGATCGCACGACAAACGATGATATCACTCATGGAATTTGATGAAATTTCTTTGACACCGGTAACGTAAGAATAGCCGAACTCGACGAAGAGGGAAAAAAAAGCATTTAATCTACTCGATTAGGTCAAAGTATCCTGAACCTCCATCATGAGTAAATTGAAGCTTGTGCCTCTGCGCCTCAGATTCTGTCACGTTCAAGGACTCTTGTGTCAAAGAAGCAGAAATTAACTCCACACAAAATGCCTCCTCCTGCCCCGTTTGGCTCCATCTCTGCTTTGTACTTCTGCATCTTTTGCTCAGCAGTGATTATTCGCCCTTTGTCTGGATTTCTCTTTTGTTTTTGCTTTGTTTTGTCACTCTTAAATACTTAAAAGTTTCACACTAGATACAAAACCCACATTTTAAATTATGATGATTTTGTTTTAAGTAAAAAAAAACAAACAACCAAGTATACAAACCAATCTGTCGCTGTGAGAAAAAAAATGTAGTTGCTGCTCTTAAGAAATCATTAATTAATTTTGACTAGCCACATTTTTTATTTATTTCTTTGGTTCAACCTAATTAGTTTCATGGTTTGAATTCATATGTGAACACCAAGCAGACCTGAGACTGCTTTTAAAAGCAGGAAATGCACTACAGCGCAGGGCATTCTGGGTAAATGCAGCCAAAACAAACATGCGAGAATCTTTTGCAAACAGGAGAAAATGCTCATTGGACAAAAGATAAATCCTCCCACCGCTAAAATCTGACAAGAAGGAAGTTGCGCTCGTGTTTTCTTCAGAGGTTTTTGTGTCGCTTCCTTCAGTTGTTCTTGGTGCAGCGCCACCACAGGCGAGGAGAGGAACAGGTTTTTCAAAGGATTTGGTTTGTTTGACACAATGCGGTGTGGAAGCGAACCGCAGCAGCTGGCGATGGAACAAATGTTGCAACTTTTGTCCCCAATTGATCTGCGTCTATTGCACCACCCGGAGTGGAAACGCCCTAAATGTAATCCAGTCTACTGAGAGAGCTGACACGAAACATAGTCACTGCAATCAATGAGTCTGGAAAGTGTTACAAAGCCAGGCTTGGAGTAGAAGACATTAAGACGTTGTACAGAAGATGGACTGACAGTGGATGAGGGGAATCTTAACAAATGTGTGAGTTATTATCCAAACAATGGAGAAAATATGGGGCAGGGCTGAACCTTCCCAGGAGAGGTCATCCTACGGAACTTACATCATTATGGGAGGTGTGTGTCTGTGTCCAGTTACATCTGACGGAAAACTAGCAGCCTTTCAGAAAAAGAGCATTATAACTACAGTCAAACATGATGATTATGTGATTATGATCAAGGATGACTTATTGTTACAGATTCTGCTTTATAGCACAAAATGTCCAGCCATCAGTCTAAGGCCTTTTGCTCAAGAGCAGAACCGTGATCCTAAACACACCAGCTAGTACGCCTCTCAATGGCTCAAAAAAGTAGTTTATATTGACCCAATTAGAGGTTGACTTACATCCAACCGCGGTGCTGTGGCGAGATCTTAAAACTACAGTATGTACCTTTTACAAAAATATGTTTTTTAAACATATTTCTTAAAAATTCTCACCATGTTGTGACAGTATAATATGAGACGGATAATGTGTGCCATCTAAATCGATGTAAAAATAAGAAATCAGAGCAGTCTTAGCGCTTTCAGTCAACCTCATGTACGCGCTGTTAGACGTACCAAAGGTGCTGAAGCATCTTACCATCTCAGGAAAACCGTTGGCGGCCATGCTAGCTAGCCTTAGCATTCAGGACAGGCTCCGGGTTCATGGAACCCGTAGCTTCTCTATGCTAAGCTGGGCATTGGCATAGAGAAAGGGGGAAAATGTGAGAGGTGCATACATGAGGATAATTGGCAGCGCTAAGACCCTCCTCCTGGTTCTGATTGGTTGTTTTTGATGGAGCAGTGAATTTGTTCAGATAAAATATGGGGAAGGCAGAGGATTACCAGTCTCATACTATGGTATGGTACATAGAAGTTTGACACAAAACATGTAAAAACAACAACATATTTTTTATTAGATTTAACCAGGAGTCCTTGATAGTGAAGTAAAAAATAAGTCATTGTTAATCGTCACAGCTGATGATCAGCATTGTTGGGCGACAGAACCAGTTGTTCGGGTTAGGTCACAGCTAGTGTTTGACTTTGATTTGCTGCTGCTTTTTGTCATGTAATCTTTGGTAGAAGCATCTGTTTTATGATCTGAGATATTTAAGCTTGACAGAAAAAGTAAAAAAAAAACAACAACAACAAAAAAAACAAGCTATAGTGTGGCGACAAACAGTGTTTCACAGCATTTTTCAGTTTTTCAGTCAAAGGATGCTGTTAAACATGAGTAACCCAACACTCCTTTCTTATCTCCCCCTTCTTCTTAAACAATAGCTGGCACAGACAGACAATGTCCAGCTGTCATCCACCCTCCCTCTGCTCCACCTCCTCTAACATCTGTTGTGTCCAGTCATTGAGCGGGTGGAGGATGAGGTCAAACCAATCTCTATGCAGATTATAATGACTTCCTGTGTGTTCATCCTCCGCTCCTTTCTTCCTCTTCTTCTTCTTTTCTCTTTTGATGGAGGGGGCTGATCCCAGCAGGGCTTCTGGGAAGGATGTTTGCGTGCTGAATGGGTCTCCATTACACTAAAACTCTTGTCCAGCTCGATTCCCACCAGCTTTAGACTGAGTGTACATGCAACACGCACACACGCTCACGCGTAAGTACACACATGGCCATGAAACCGAATACGGGTACATGCGTGATCGGATAGATGATGGACTCCGTGCTACAAGCCGGGAGCTGCAGGGTCGTGAGTGACAACATAAAGTAAGAAGATGACAGGCGGAGGGTCTCAGTTACAGCCTGATGGTCAACAGAAGCAATTCAAGCTGCTTTGAACATGGATCAATCTTTGGTACCAAAGTGACTGAATTACCATTGGCCTCAGAAAACCTCCTGGGGCAAAGACAGGATGCTTGCTTCTGAGTTCGCTGCATCGTCTGCGTTTCCAGTTGAAGGGAGGCCCGTCATGACAACACGTCTTGCTGGACGATAAATCGTCCCAGAAGTTGTTGCGATAAACGATAAGATTGCTGTTTGGAGAACATTTTCAAATAATATAATAGTAATAATGGCATACAAATTCAAGGACGTGTTGTCAAAGATCAATCAACTTTATATTCTAATGAACGTTAAAACACTGGAACTGGAAGACATTTGGAGTATCCAAAAATAAATAAAGAAATCAACAGAAATGACAAAATTCATAAATTGTGAAGACTCTGAAAACAAAATGATCTTTAATTAAAAAAAGAGATAGTTGAGACCAAAACCAGATCGAAGAGACTGAGAAAAAAAGAGAAAAACGATAAGTCAAGCAAATGAAAATGATTGAGTTTCTTTTAATTTATCATGTGATTAATTGATTTATTGTGATCTATTGTTTATTGTGACAGGCTTAGTTCAAGGAATTTAAAAATGTGAGCTGCTGTCAGGATTTATGAGGCACCCAATTGCAGAAAGGGTAAATAGTAAAGCAAAAGGCATTTGCATTTACCTGGAGAATCCAGTTTGTTTGGAGAGGTGTGAGTTCCCTATTGAACTATGAAGGGGACAAATGAAAAAGCAAACTCTGGTCCGTCTCAAAACCTTGGTCTTCAGACGGACCAGAGACTGCTCCAAAAACAGGAAGTGGACTATAGCGCAGGGTATTCTGGGTAAATACAGACAAAACATCCTTCAACTGCTACTCCACTTTTGTTAACATCCTGCGAGAGAGGAAGATGCGCTCCTGCCTTCTTGTGAGGTTTTTGTGTTGTTTCCTTCAGTAGTTCTTGGTGCAGCGCAAGAACAAGCGATGGAGGGAACAGGCTCTTCAAAGGGTTAGGTTCGTTAGACGCAGTGTAGTGTGAAAGCAAACGGCACCAGCTGAAAACGTAGCAAATGCTGCCATTTTGGTCCCCAGCCGAGCCGAGTGTACTGAACTATCAGCTGTGAAAACACGTCTACAGTTAATGTCCATGTGTGAATCCAACAGTGAGTCCAAAAGTTAGGGAGTTAGGGAGTTAGTCTTAATCCATCGACTCAATAAAATATTTCCAGAAGGATTATTCTTACTTTATGTTTATTGAGCTCCAGCAAAAATACGATTGTATTAAAGAAGCTGCTGATTTAGGCCTGACCGAATATTCTTCAAAAGAATTATATTAGATGAAAATTGCAGTTTACTTTCCTGCTGATAAAGATATGAACGCTGTGGATGAAATTAACTTCACATTAAAAGCAGCCTCCAGATCAAATGTTCTCATTTCTTAATGAAAATGCTGATCAAAGTTACGATTCTCCTCAGTCTGAACCTCAAAAACGGACTTCGGGGCAGCGTGCTGATCGACGTTTTTGACCGTCTGAACGCGAAGTGGATGGGAAATTATTTGTGGTTTCCAAAACGTGTTAAAAATCTTTAAATGTGTCATGTTTTTATTTAGCCATGTGATGCAAAGCTATTTAAGATCAACTTTGGCTGCAACTATAGTAAACAGGCTTTCACTGTAATTTCATGCTTTTCCACACATCTTCAACTGGATATTTAGGCCTGGACTTGGACTACACTCGTGGGTGTCGCCATGTTGCTCCTAACAACTGTATTTGTTCTACTTCTGAGTACGTTATGGTTGCCATGGGCACCGTACGCTGCAACCTGGAGTCCATCAGAATGTAAACCACTTTCCTTTTCTACAATTTACATTATCAGCTCTTATTTCAACTGCTGACTTGATGTTTTCTTTTTTTTCTCTCTCTCTCTCTCTTCAGACGCCACATCTGGTTTGTTGTTCTCTATAGCTGCGGGGCGTCATTGACTGAGTTAATACTCCCAGTAAGAAAAAAAACGTTCTCCCTCTCTTGCTATTAACATTTTACGTTTAACAAAAAAAAAAAAAAGTACTCCTACATCGGCTCTTCTGTTTCTTTTAGTGTGTGTGCTTTTGGTCTTCTCAAATCAAAACGTAGTTTTCACAACCAGCACGAGAGATCCAAAGCTCAGTGTGTATTTTTTTAACCTTCAGGGCTTCTGTAAAACTTTAAATTTGTCCTTAATTATCGTTTTCGCGCAAACCTCCGAGGCCTTCACTTATCATCCGCATTTAAACTTAGATTAAATTGCCCACAGGTGGACTCCATTTAGTAATCAGATAAATTACAAAGGAAACTGGTTGCACTAGATCTTACTAAGTGGAAACAAAATGGACACCAAACACAAGTATTCAAAAGTCGACTGAAAGTATAGTCATTTTCGCGATTGATTCGTCTAAGCAATGAACAGGATACAACATCCAGGAGGGTGAATACTTTTTTTTTTATGAATGTAAGAGTCATTTTCCTTCAACTTTATAAATAATGTGCTATTTTGTGTTTGTTATTGTATAAAATTCTGAAAGTACATTGAGGTTTGTTGCCGTTATTAAACAAAAAACGTGGAGCAGCAGAATGCAAGTCTCTAAGTTTCACAGAGCGTTTATTCTAGCAATAAGAAAGCTAACTTAATTATCGGTTGCCAAAATTGGAAAACAGAAAATTATGCAGCGAGAGAAAGCTCATGAATATGTTCATAACAAAGACACTGAAAAAAAACCAAACTATATAACCAAAGCGTAGCTCCAAAATAAGCAGTGAGAGAAAGTCAATCTGTTCCCAAGAACACTGTATCCATGAAAAGCAAAAAAACACCAAAAAACCCTTACAACACTACAACTTTGTGTTTTTGTGCACCTTAAAGGTCCCTGTGAAATGTTTTATTAACGAGACCCAGCAAGTACACATATCCAGCCAGCATCTGCACCTTCATGATGTCGTCTGATGGCATTCCTTCCCTCAGAGGGGCTGTTTTAGTTGAATCTGTCGTCTAATTAAGAGAGAAACCGGCGTGCCACGGGGTGCTGGCTCAAAAAAACATTATCATCTCTTGCAGCGGCTATCTTCACCCGTCTCTTTTCCTCCAGGAGCCTTTTCTCGCTTGCGGTAATGCCCTATCCCCCTCTATCCATTTGTCTGTATGCCTAATCAGCCGGGGCGTACACGTGGCGATGGCAGCCATCCGCCAAAGCAACATGGGGAAGGGCAAGTTGCTCATTAGCATGAATCCGTCTTTTCCCCCCTATCTCTACTCATCATTCTCTTTTCTTTTTTTTTTTGTTACACCCCTTTACGCCGTTAAAGCCTTTGGATCCCTTTCCTCTTCATTTCAGCTCTTCGTCTGGCTCCATTTCTTTGTCTGGCTGAAAAGCCTCAGAGGAACCTGCCAGTTCTTGAAGCCATTCGGCTGCATCTCGTGCGCCTGCCTCCAACTCCCAGCCCGGTGGGGGTGAGGCGAAGGACATGGTGTTACATTCCAGTTAACAGGCAGCTCTGGCGCTACGCGTCGCCACGGGCCCTTTTTGTGTGCAGCGGGCAAAATGACTGAGCAGTGCTCAAACAATGAATGACTGGTGACGACATGGAAATGATAGCGCTGTGAATACCGGTTAGCCAGGGGTAAATGACGCCGCTGCCTCTCGTCTGCAACAAGTGGCTGCAATAAAGATGTGCTGATGCTGCTGCTGATGACGATCATGGAGAAAGACTGCCAATTCCGTTGAGTCAGGATGCAGAATGCTGTAAAAATAAAGCATTTACTTCATTTAGCCGAATACCTGTTTGTGTCAACAACTGCCGTCAAGTGTTTGATTCCTTTACGTTGATGTGATATCATTTTAAATAACTATTTTGAACCCCTTACGTCTCATGAGGACACCTGATGGACCCAATGGCGAACATTTAAAGGTGACAGTGAAGGGGTTACTTTAGCCACAATTCAGAGCTTTTGCGCTTCTCCAGGCTTTAACTACACAGTATCAAAACCATTTTTTCCCCCAGGGATTCAGAGGTAAACTTGCTGGTTTACTTCATACCGTTGTCCTGCTGTTGAACTGCTCTTGAGCTTTATGTCATGTTTTAATGTTGTTGTTTCATCAAAAACATACCTGGAGTGCTGCTTTGATTTTTTAATCTCCCGTGGTAAAAATACAGCCATGTAAAACGCCCAGTTAGACCGGGCGCCATCTTCCATGACGAAGTTCCTCCCTCACAGAGCAGCCTTCCTCCAGAACTGCCCCACTCAGCTCCTCCAGACTAGCCGGCAGCAATTAGCAAATGCCTGGTACAACTGCCCATCTGCTGAGCTCAATGAAATGCTGGGGAAAACATTGTTAAAGGGTTAATAAAGGAGTCATGTTGTGATGACTTCCTGATGGTGGAGTTTCAGAAGTAGCAGGAGTTTTTAAAGAGACAGAGGCCCAATTTCAAGCCGTTAAAATATGAACTCATATTTGACACAGCATTTTTATAACGACTACAGATAACGTAATTACTTGATTGTGGCTGGAAAACGCATAACTCTGCCTCTTTAAGGACGAGGAGTCATGGCTGGGCATTCTCCTTCAGGATTTTCTGGTTAAAAGCAGAAATCAGGATTCCAAAATCTGCAATTATTGGTCACCATATTTCATCTAGCCAAGCTCCCAGGAAGTTCAGAGCAAGCATATAAGCAAAAATTTGTAATGGTTTGTAATGGAATCACAAACAAATGGCTTGATAAAAATCTATGAATGAAATAGATGTGTGTTTTAAACCCAACAGCGTTCGAAGGGGTCAATAAACTGTTACTTCAAGTTTGTGGGGATTTGTTTTTGTCTTTAGGGGAGGGGGGGAAAGCATAAATGTAGAAACTAATAAGCTAAAGTGCATGAGGGTTGTTGATTCTCATGTAGTGTGGCGGTGGGTGTGGCTGTCACACTTGCATCAAGGTTTCAAACTAATGAGGTGAAAAACAAGCAGTTTTGATTAAATTTTTGTCACAGTTTGAAAAAAAAAAAAAAATTATCTTAAAAGGGCAAATTCTATCCACAAAATGACAGCTCGTCACAAACGTTTTCTAATAGGATACTCTATGCCTTCTGGACTGTAACTTGAGAAGAGAAAAACAGTGGACTCTTAAAATTTTAGTCAGAACCACTTTAGTCTGAGACGATTATTTCCATCTGCAGTAATTTATACTTGGCAATACGCCTGTTTTCTAAGAGAGCAGCAGTAGTGAAACCCCCCCCCCCTTTATATCTCTAAGTAGAACAAGCATCTGTAACAACACACATGGTGTTGATTAAGTCAGGAACTGCATGAAACTGAGGTGCTCGGGTGGAGGTGGGTTGGAAAAAAATTGCTTGCAGAACACCAACAAGGGTGACAAGGGTAAAGCAGCTGAAGTGGAGTGTTGATTGCAAAACTGGCCTAAAGGGGGCGTGCTTAGAGCCGGGACTGACCCTGAGTGGAAAGCGATCACGAACCTTCTTAATTAGCAGCAAAGTTTTGTTTCGTTCAACGGCTGCGACGGCCATTTTCAGTCAGGGCTATATTCAGTGTAGTTTTTCAGGGTCTTCAAAGCCATCTCCAACTATTACATGGATTCTGTACTGAAAAGCAAAGTAACCCGACACCATAGCACCTTGCAAAAGTATCCAGCTCTCTTGAACTTTCTCACGCTTTGCCAGATTACAATTTTATGCGACAAAATTAATTGAATGATTAGAGTACCTTGATTATTAAATAGATCTGCCTTGAAGCTTCGTTAAATTATATTTTATTATTTACCGCACTGTGTTCTCCGTGTTCTGGCCGGATGAGTATTTGTGCTGTGCAACGCTCTCACTTCCACCTATGAGTTGCTGACGAATCTTAAGCAATATTTGCATAATATGTCCATTTTTCATGTTCTGTCAGGGGCATCCAGGGGGATTTTATCGACTCGTGAAAATGTTGGGGTTTTCATTCATTTTTGGCATCCTTATTTGCAAAGAACACTGCAGAGTTTCTCGTGGAACGTCTGCCTAGTGACTGGTTGAGAGCGAACAGCGTTGAATTGCGCGACGGTTGTGTTTATACAAGTGGAGCGGAGACGCATGCAGGTATAGACAGAACACAGCACAGCTTCACAGACAAAGTGAAAAATAAATGTCTTATTACAAATGGGTTACGGAGTGCACCATAGTGTGTATATAGCTGGGAGATGTGTTTTTTTTTGTTTTTTGTGTGACAAAAAAAAAAAAAAAATCACGTTGCTCACATGGACATAAAAGCTACAAACAGTTGTGCAAAGTGAGGATTCAACTACTAAAATGACTTAAGGTTAATGTTTCTGAGTGTGTTTATTATTTTTATTTTTATGATTAAATTGAATATAATTTCAGATTTTTGTGTAATTTTTGTCCAGGTGGACTTAAAAAAAATTAGCTTCTTTTGTTAATTTTCTAAGCTACAGTAAGGAATGCGGATTTTTGAAAATTTTACACAAATACTGTTATATCAGTATTTACCAATATGTTATTTTGGCAAATATTTGCATTTGGTTACTTGTTTAATCGTCTGAATAATCGATTACAACAATCCTAAAAGGCACAATGTTCTTGTACAAGTAAAAATATGAGAAGTCCAAAATGCAAATTGATCACCCGCTTTACTACACCAAAATCTTTAAAAGTCTCTTAATACGTGAATGCAATCTAACTCTGTGTCATTTATCCTCAGGTTTTTTCACTTCAGACAACATTCTTGACATTAACTCACTTTTATTCACTGCTTAATGTCACAGCTCGCCGTCACAATGGAAGTATATCGGGTCCTTGAGGCTCAGCAGTAGAACTTAATGCTTCCTCGCCACTCACTGGTATCGCTGTTTCTGTATTGACCCTCTAGCTCTACTTGATATAGAGTGAAATCCTTCTCAAGGGAAATATATATATACCAATATATGTAGTCTGAATATTTTTTGAAACAGAGCATGGACAAAGTCGATTTTGAGTTGCATTTAGAAAAATATGTGTAATTGAAGTGTCTCTTTATGTTTACTTCACTTCTTAAGTTAATCAGATTATCTAGGAACTTATAATCTGCAATGTATGGCAAACAGAAGCTGATTGTATCTTTATGGAACATGTTTGTGAGTGGGAATAAGAAAGGATGATGTGTTATTACTAGGCAATAGAGGTAATGACTTGACTGCGTTTGAGAAGGTTCAGTGGTTAGACGATAGGGTCAGACTATCTGCAAAACTGCAGCTCCTGTTTAGTGCTCCAGGTTTGTAGTGATTACCATCCGTCATGGTGGTCAGCAAAGGGACCAGCTGTTAATTGTTGACAAGATTAAGAGCAAAGGCCCAATCCAACATGTGAGCAACTTAGCTGTGTTTCCCATTAACCACAAAATAGCGTAAATTAAATAGACAAGAATAAATTTGCTTAATATAAACACGCCAATTTAGAAACAAAAATCATATTTTTTCATAAAAACATTTTGCACTTGGATGAGATGGGTTTTTCAGCCATCTATTGAAAAATCTATTTCAATTACATCTACTGAAACAGATGTATTTTGCAAAACTGCAATGGAAACATCTTGTTCACATCACGCGAGTCACGAGATGTTACTACTGGCAGAAACACAGAAGAAGACAACCATAAGTGATAGGAGAATGATTTTTTTTGTTGTTGTTTTTTAAGGACAATGCACAGCTGGCTCCACCAGACTTCTGACAGCATCGCTTGGTTCATAGAAAGTTTTGTGTCACTGGAAAGCTTTGAATCCATAACTCTTCTTTAAAATGGCCAACGGCAATTTTCCCAAAAAACGGCGCATTCCTATCAGCTACCAAGTAGGCGTGGCCTGTCGCTCCACAAAGCTTGAATAAAATTCCATTGTCTCCTCTGATTGGCTGATGGATGATGAGTGCCAACGCAGTGGCTGAATTATGAACACATCTCATGTAACCGTTTACTTCCGTTGCTGCCGTGATTTTTAATGACTTGTGTGAGCAAGCCTATGCACGTGTCGATGATTTTCATTCTGATGAGCAATTTTCTAGACGTCACAATTAATTTTATGTATGGTTTCGGTTGTGTGTGATTCTTATTCGTGTTTTTTATTTCTTGATTCGGTTTGTCGTGTTTTATTTTGGACCTTTAAAATATCTTCCAACGTCAGTGTTAAGTTTTCTTTACAGCATTAAAATTCATCAGTATTCAAACCAGCCAACTTTCATCTATATGCTATTATCTATACGTTATTTGAAAATGGTCTCAAAAACAACATGTTGCAATAATTGCGGGGGACAAAAGAACGAATGTGTTACTGTGACTGGCCAGCCAATAGCACAGACTTCTCATTTGAAAATAAAAAAGCAAACGGTGACATTTTGTTTTGTAGAAGGTAAAACAATACTTTGTGAGTTTGATTTTTTAGTTGCTTAAAATCAATTTCATTCTAATGTTTATAACTCGCAGCTGCTCCGTTGCTCCAGACCTCCATGTTTGCTTGCTTCCTTCGTGACTCCGTCACTGTTACTGACAACACCAAGGACAACCAGTTTATAGAGTTCGATGCTATTTTGCCCTCAGAAAAAGAAGGAAAACAATGAAGAGAACTGCTTGTGTGTTTTAAAGAGAAAGCATCCATTAAGTGCCTTGTTAGCGTTCTGCCTTTTTGGGATCAATCCCAGTTTCCCGGAGGAAAACGGCTCTGTGTGAAGTCTGAGCGAATGCGCCTGAGACCCAACTAAGGTGTGTTATGTGATATCTGCCAGATGTCGGTCGAGTCTAGGAGTGTTAAAGTGTCCAGTCACAGTGTGCAGGCAACGCGGACGAGTCTTCCAGTTGTTTATCCCGGAGGGGGGAAAAAAACGGGGGGCTGGGTGGAAGTGGTGGGGGGGGGGGCAGAGGACTTAGAAGTGTTGAGGGCGGATAAGCAGCTGTCTTCTTAATTCCTCGCTGAGAAAGGGACTTTGCTTCTCTCCAAAGCCTCTCCTGGCTGCCCCTTCGGCCGGCTACGAGTTTGTAGAGTCGCGAGAGGAGAAGAGGAGAGAGATTATAGCAAAAAAATAAAAGAGAAGAGGTTGGACAAGAAGAGAGGACGGGAAATGAGTAGATGGCAAGAGGAGACAAACGGAGAGGAGAGGAGGACAACAGGTGAAGAGTGGATGGGCCCACACTGCTGCCTGTACACCCTGTTAGAGTGTAAAGAGGGATTAGGGAAGGCAAAGAACTGGGTTGGAGGATGAGTGTTGAATTAGAACAGGACCCCTGAGAAGCAAAGAGAGACCGGAGGAGGGATGGGGGGAGGAGAGGAAGACGGGGAGGGATGGAGCAGGACAGAAATAGAGGACAGGAAAAGACACAAATCAGTCTGACGGAAGGAAGAGGAAAGACAAAAATAGAGAGAAGGAGGGAGCGGGAGGCGGAAAGACGGGTGGAGGGGGAAAAAAGCCGAGTGATGAATAGACTCTCTGACTGCCACCGGCTCCGAGCGCCGGTTCCACCTGGCACCACGCGGTTCGTGTTTGCTAACAACGCCGACGATTCCTGGCTCTCCTTTCTGCACCTGGACTAGCTGTTTAAAAAAAAAACCAAAAAAAAAACTTAAAAATACTCTTTTTGCCAGATTTATGACGCAACACATAATTCTGGTCCAGATAGCAAAACCGGTGTAGCTTCCCAAGTTTTTTTCCTCCCACTAAATTAAACTGGCAGGAGTTCGAAAGCTTCCAGTTTGTCGTACAGATTTCTGTCCTCTCGAAGCGATCGCTTCACTCCGAGCGTCCGATGCCAGCTGCGTTCTTGGAACAGGAGCTTGGAGTGAAATCACAGTCAGAACGGTTTCAGTTTAAAATCTGGGTGTCATTTCAGTCCAAACGAGGTAAAATGTGTTGCGTAAATGACCAGCAGACAAGTTTAAAAATGATTTATTCTGCCCCTCGAATGCAACCATGGCAATTGCAACGCTCAATTCTTTTTTTAAGTATGCAAGTTTTCCTGAACCTTATTTGTATTTGCCTTCCTGGAAAGTTTCTCATAAACATTACATTGTCTCTGTATTAACAAAATCTACAAAAAATTAACAATAATAAATCAGACGATGTACTGTATGTAATGATAAACATACCAAGAACAGAGAAGGTTTGTCACCGGGAAGAGCTAAGATGACAATATAATTCTTTTATAATTGATTATTGGTGACTTAAATGAAAAAAACATATAACCTGATACGGTCTCATATTTATGAGCAAAATATCTAGTAATTCAAAAATGGATTAGATTAGGGATCAGTAGTTAGTTCTGAAATTTCTGTTTAACTTGTTAAAAGTTCTTGAAAGATAATTGTACACTTAGTTAATTGCAAATTTGTGTTTTCACCTTCGGTTTTCACACTGAAGGTGAAAGTTTGGTTTAGATTTTTAAGGTCGGAGTTCAAACTCGTTGAATCCGTTCTGGTTAATCTACTCATTTCCTCTCAGTTCACTCAGCTTTGCTCTGAGTGACATGAAGCGACCAGGAACCAGGAAGTATGTGGCAACAAACTGTAAACTAAAAAAAAAAAAAAAAAAAAAAAAGTAAAAAGCTTTTTCTCAAAGTTGTCAGAGTCCATCCTGGTGTTTCTTCTAACTTAGATCTCACTGCCGTCTCTCAAACCGACATCACACCAGTAAGCCCAGCAGATCTAACTCCGATATTTTGGGTAATTTTTATTTATTTATATTTGCGCAGATTAAGCCACTTTAAATGCCAAGTTTGAAATGCACTTCCCATAAATGATAAGTACAACAACTACTTTCAAACAAGCACCAAACTTGGCACAAATACTCCTGAGAATTTTCTATTTTAAAAAAGCATGCGGGCCATTTGACGTTTAAAATGGATTGGCATTTCCAAGATGGCTGCAATGCAGCTGTGTAAATGGGATACTTTACCACAGAATCTTACCACTTTGATTGATTTGGATTATATTAGTGTCTAAAAGCTGGTTTTGAACTAGGTGACATTCTAGTTCTTTACACTTCTACGTGGTCAAAAAAAATTATATAGTTACGTAGCAGAAATCTATGTCCAATATGGCAGCCATCTTGAATTTCAAGTGGCCCGTATGGATTTTCAAAAGAGGAATGTCTAAGGAGGATTTATCACCATTTGAAAGATTCTTCTAAAATATTATGCTATCTACTGCATTACAGTGCAACATGCTTATTTTTGTAAACATTGCATGTTTGAAAAAGGTAACATCTCCCTTTTTATTACTATTAGTAGTAGTTTGAATGTTTCCATATTCCATCGCATTAAAACTGATGGGCTCTACCAGCTACATTTATCTAATGAAAGTTGTGCCGATAATTCCTCTTATGTACAAACAAGTGTAGTACAGTCAAGTGTTTTTTTTTATTATTATTTTTGCCTTGGTGCTCCTTAATGTCAGTATTACAGGTCACTTGCTGAGTATCAAAATGAAACTCCATTAAACGTCTGGAGAGCGTTTACCAGATGTTCAAGCGAGTGTCCGCAGTCAACGTTCTCTTTTATTGACCAATATTTACAGCAACTTTCAGGGCATTAAACGTCCAACGCTAGTTGGGTTTAGCGGTTTTAAACCGTGACAGTCTGGATTTCACTGCATTGTACTTGAAGACAAATTGATCTGAATCTGCACCGATTTTGGAAGGAAACGGATTAATTTTATATCAACCTAAACTTAACTCTACATAGATAGACATAAGCTGGACTTGCAGGTCTTTTAATGTGGCTCGAGGTGACATTTGTTGCAGTTTGGTGCTGGGTAAACAAACAGATAAACTGAACTAAGTGATGCTGAGCATTTTGACGACAATGGCGCCATCCATTATTAGATTAAGCAAGTCTGTTCAAAACAAGAAGGCTTTATGCGGCGGCCAAAAATAGATTGCCATCATTTTAATTGCCAGAACTATCCGTGTACCCTTTTAACTAATAAACGACATTTATTGAATTCAGCCGCTCCACCTTTTGTTGAGTTGAGCTTCTGACTGCAGAGCACGTCGTTAATTAGTGACAGTCTTTCTCGCTCCAATCACTTTGGGGATTTGCTAATGACTTTTTTGTTTCGCAGAATGGATTTGTTTGCACATTTTGTCAAGAGTTTACGCGTGGCGCAAAAAGCAGGAGCCGTTTCACCGTAAGACGAGTGCGAAAAGGTCAGAGGTCAGCAAGTCTCCGGGTCATGGAGAGAGGAGCAAATATGCCAAATACAAATATGCCAATACATCTCACTGCTTGTGAGAATTTGCTCACAAGCAGTGAGCAAATTCTCACTGCTTGTGCTAGGTGGTGCACAAGCAGTGAGAATTTGTTGCTGCTCATGTTTCTTTCTGTGTGTGTGGGGGTGTGTGTGTGTGTGTGTGTGCAGAAACACTTAACAGTGAATAAGCTTTTGCAAGAAAAAAAAAATGGAAAAAGGCTAAAGCTCTGCCTGCTTTTAAAGCCATTAAACGCTGCAGACAAGGTCAAACTGAGATGGTTTGTTGCTGAGCAAAGTGCAGAAGGAGCAACATGATTCTGAGCGCGGGTGAAGGAACATCAGCTTGATGTCCCCCCATAGAGAGAAGACCATTTATCGTCGGACGCAGTTAACGCAACGTTCAAAGAAACAACAAAAAAAACAAAGCAGCGTCCTGAAATAAAACGTGTGCACAGCCGAGTAGAGATTGTAAATCAGTGGGGACTGTCCGGCAGAATTCAAAGGCCTTTTCTCCCCCCCACAAAGAGATTACATTATAACACTGAGAAAAATGATTTTCTTCCTGCACCTCCTTCTCTTTACTCATGAACAACAACGATGTTAAGGTGTAAAATCACTCTTAAAGCAGCTGTGTTACTTAAAATGGATGTTTTTGATCTTGACGTCCTCTTATGTCATTCCCTCATCAAAAACACACCTGGACTGCTGCCTTGATTCTTTCATGTATATTTGAGAAATACTTTAATCCCGCCCCCCGCCACTAATGTCCTTCAGACTAGCCAATAGCAATTATCAAACACCAGGTGAAACCGCTTCTCATTGCAGCGCCGGTAAAAACGCAGTTAAAGGGTTAATAGAAGGTCGCTGTTGTGATGACTTTCTGAAGGCACAGTTTCAGAAAGAGCAGGAGCTTTTAAAGAGACAGACGCCCAATTTCACTGCAATTACAAAGTCAATTTTCTTACATGTCAAATTTGAAGTATGTAGCTTTTTATATATATATATTGTAACTAAATCTGAAGGTAGTTACAATAAGGATATAGATTTTGCTCTGTTTCTAGATCAGTTATCAAGTCAAATCAAATTTGTGGAACAGACCATTTTCCTGTGAGCAAGACAGCTTGTTTTAAAAGTTGTGCTTTTCCTTTGAAGCGGTGTTTCGACCGGTATCAAACCCTTAAAGGGCAGGTTGGTTCAGCAAGTTGTGTAACTGAACCAACCTGCTGCTTCTGCTTAGCTTGCCCAAATTTGGCTTCTTTTTCCCAGCAGATCATTATGACAGTACACAGCTTTGTTATGCTGGTAAACATAACAATGGATATACGAGGAAGCATCAGGTGTCATGTTGTTTTCTTCCTGTCTAGACCAAATGTCTGTCCCAGTGCTGCATCTTGGGAGTGAAAAATGACATGTTTTTTGAAAACAGGAGAAATTTGTATGGCTGCAGTAAAATGTTGAAGAAAGAAAACTCTATTAAGCTGTTACCATTCTTCTGATCAAAGTGAATCGTAGCTAAAGAACTGTCCAGCTGGTCTTGGTATTTGACTTTTTCTAGTGACGTAAGTCTTCATATACAAAAGGTTTGTGCTTTATTTTAGCAATATCCCAATTTTTGAGGTACTTTTGAATATTGACTTTTTTTACCGCCACCTTTTGACCCTCTTTAGAAGTACCTGTATTTCATTAGTTAATTAAGTCTTAATTACAGGGGCCAGTCGTGTCGCTTCTTTTGATAGTTTGAATCCAGACTTTTGGGGGAAGTAAATGGATCCTTATGCTATTGGAATATTTTGTTTTTAAGTTTCTCCGTTTTAATAACAGCATTTGATTCTAATCTAGTCATAGTCTACCTTAGGAAATGCAAGTAATTCCATTAAGTAGTATTTACATGCAATATGTCACTCAGAGTTATTTTGCTTCTGATGAACTTTGTATTTTTAATGTGATTCTCTTGTTGGTGTTCCTTAATTTTCCTTGTAAAGCACTTTATTAATATTTAATCAATCTGGGTATGAATCATGCTCTACAATTTGCAGTTCTTTGCTTAGAGGAGAGGAGTTGTTGGGCATAATTTCCTATATGATAGACAAAGACGGAGCAAAGATAAGAGTCAAAATGTATAGAAGTACTGTCTGAATCAAAACGGTCACAAAATAATTCATGTAAATCGGATGAATCCGACCTGGAGGTTGGGTCACATTGAATCGGATATGTATTGGATATCCAAGTGGTCTGGGTCGGGTTCAAAGATGTGGTGTTCAGAGTGTCATGAAAAGATCAGTTACAGGTCGGCATTTCGTAAAAACAACAAAAAAATGGAATCGGGTCACTTCAGGCTGCAGTGTGAACGCAGCCTTACACTCAAAACAGACAGAATTTTGTCTGCTCCTCTGTGTCTCACTCACGCGTGACAGTTTTCTGAGGACTAATTACCATAGCAACAGAACACTGCGGAGAGCAGAGATGTAGAGAACTACAGAGATGGCGGCGCTCTCAGTTCCTGGAGAGGAGGGCAGAGCTTCTAGTTAGAATTAGAGACGCCAAATTAAGTATGTATGTCCTATTATAGTTATAAACTTGACACGAAGTAGACATCAGATTGCTTAAATCTGATGTTTACTTTTGCAAAATTCACCAACTGCACAATTCTTGTTAAGTAGTATACGATAAGTAGTATTTCAAAAGAACAGAAAAAATGTTGTGTTTTTTGATCAATAACAATATTTGTTGTTTTTCTGTTGCTAAGAGATGAGCGTGTTTTCTGGTAACCAAGTGCCATTAAGTAAACATATGATTTTCACTTTTGCAAAATTTGCCAACTGTAAATTTACTAAGTAGACAAACAGTATTGCAAAAGAGCTCATGTGTTATAAACAATAATATTGCTTGTTATTAATTTGGTGTTAAGAGATGAGCGTTTTTTCTTCTTCTGGTAACGAACTGCTACAAAGTCTGAATCAGATTATTACTTTTGTGATGGTTGTCTGTTTTATAATATATTTACCACCAATTACAAAAACATTTTCATTTTTCTGCAAAATTAACCAAATGGACAATTCCTGTTAAGTAGTAAGTAGTGTAAGATAAGTAGTATTTTGAAAAGAGCAGAAAAATCTTATGTTTTTTTTTTTTAACTATAACAATATTTGTTGTTACTAATAACCAAGTGCCACAAAATAAACATCTTTGATTTTTACTTTTGCAATATTTACCAAATGTACATTTCTTGTGTCTGAGCAGATAAGTAGCATTTCAAAAGACTTTATGTTTTATGAACAATAATATATTGCTTGTTATCAATTTGGTGTTTATTAATGAGCATTTTTTTTTCTGGTAATGAACTGCCACGAAGTATAAAATAGATTTTTACTTTTGTGTTGAATGTCTGTTTTATAATAAATTTAACACCAATGACAAAAAAAACAAAAAAAAAACATTTTCACTTTTCTGCAAATTTCACCAACTGAACAATTCATTTTAAGTAGTTTCAGATAAGTAGTATTTCAAAAGAGCAGAACAAATCTTTTGTTTTTTGATCAATAGCAATATTTGTTGTTAATCCGTTGCTAAGAGATGAGGACGTTTTCTGGTAACCAAGTGACACAAAGTATAAAATAGATTTTTACTTTTGTGTTGACTGTCTGTTTTGAAATATATTTGCCACCAATGACAAAAAAAACAAACATTTTTACTTTTCTGCAAAATTCCCCAACAGAATAAATCTTGTTGAGTAATTGAAGTTAAGTTGTATTCCAAAAGAGCGGAGCAAGTCTTTGTTGTTAATCTGTTGCTAAGAGACGTTTTCTGGTAACGAAGTGCCGCGAACTAAACATCTGATTTTTACTTTTGCAAAAGTAAAAATCAGAAGGCAGTGCATTAACATTAGCACAAACATTAGCAGTAGCCTTGCCCCTAAAATAAGCTTTTTAGCTATGTTTATTTATTAGCCATGTTTAGCACACTGAATGGAGGAAGTCAATGTAAGACAACATGCTAGTTACAGCCCACATGCCACTGACAGCATTTAGGCTAACATTAGCATTTTGGCTCATTTTAACTTACACAATAATTTTAACACACTGAATGGGGTAAGTCCATGTTACTCAACATTCTTGTGACTCCAAATGCTATTGAGTAAACTTTAGCTTACTTTAGCATGGATGCTAATTGTTAGCAACAGAACGCAAGGTTCCAAATGATGGTCACAGTTTGGCAGGCCCCGTTTAGATTTCTTCAGAAATGCTCTAGTTTATTTATTGTCATAGTTCTAGAGTCTTCGTGCAAATTCAGTTATTACAGCTAGAATCTAATAATCAGTCATGAAATGTGGGTGTAGTGATGAACTTAGACTCGAGCCTTCAGAGACACATAAAGACAGTTACGACGTCTGAAGAACATTTCCAAGATGGAAGGACTAATGTATCAGCAAGATGTAGAGAAACTCATCCATGCGTTTATCTTTAGTTGCATTGATTTCGGCAACAGTGTCTTCACAGGTCTGACTAAAATATCGTCCAGCTGCAGTTGATCCAAAATGATGCAGCTGGTGTCTGACTAAAACCAGGAAGATGGAGCACATCACACCAGTTTCAAAATCTTTGAGCCTTCCTGTAGCTCAGAGAATAGACTTTAAAATACAACTGTTAGTTTGTAAATCACTGAACGGTTTAGACCTCTTTGGTCTTCTGGTTCTGCTGCATAGCAGCAGCATTCAGCTTCTAGGCACCACAAAATTCCCAGAAAACTACAAAACAGCCAAAACACAGAGGTCCTATAACTCAATGCAAAAACTCCACCTGTGTAAAGTTGCATTTGAACCACAATAATGACACAATGTAATGTCTGTTCTTGGTTTTCAGAGCTGTTCACTGTCTGATGAATTTTTGATGTTTTGTTTTTTTTTCTTTTTATGTTTTCATGATGTAAAATACTTTGAACTGCTGGGTTGCTGAAATGTGCTGCACAAACAAATTTAATTGATTGACTGATTGTTAATAAAAAAAAAAATACTTACCTGCAATGAACTGATAAGCAGTGGTTTACTGTTAAGCACAGTATGACAACAACCATTGTTTGTATTCTTGTATTTAATTGATGACAAGCTCTTTGCACACTTCTGATGGTATTTTCACGTTTATTAATGAGCTACAAGTCACTGAGAGTTGGAGGGCCTTTTCAGATTCAAGCCCAGTTCATGTTGGTTGCTCGGCGTGTAAATCATTTTTGGGTTAACCGTGATCGAAACGAAAGCAGCTCCAGTGGACGGACGGACATGACATGTGAAGGGAAGCGCTTCTCTGTCTGTTCTGGTTAACGAACGTCTGGCTAACAGCGAGGACTGTGAGCATAACCTTGGACAGAGTGACACGGCAAAGCTGCAGTCTCACGAGAAAAACTGCAGACTGGCTAATAAAACGTGACAGTGACAAGCTGTTTATAAGACGAACGCGGCGGCGGCGTGTCCTTGCAGAGGTGTGTAAGTAAGAGTCGGTACATGTCGGTGAGGAACAATAAATCACTCCTGCGCTCACGCTGATGAGGAGATTCTCACGGTTTCTCCTCAGCAGTAGCCTCCTCTCTTTTACCAACTATCTGCTCAACAAATCAATATGTTTGCAGAGTAGCTGCTCCGGAATCTTTATGATGCTGAAAATGACTTTGCCCCCTCCGCCCCCTCCTCTTATTGATCCCCACTGTGTTGATGCTTATTCGCACAATTACGCACTCAACGTCAATTGGCCTGGACAAAGTTATCACATTACAGGCTCGAGCTAGCTTAACGTAGCACCGTACGGCAAGAGAAGTTGGTTTACCAGAGAGGACGGCAGGATTTATAGCGCTTCCTGCTGCTGGGGGGAAAAAAAACCCAGAATGCACTTCTGCTGTGCTTGAGGTGGTGATATAAAACATGCCTTGACGATGAATCAATGAGAATTCCTGTGTGCCCCCGAACGTCTCGTGAGTCTCGATTTTAATAGCATTAATACAGTAACTTATGAATGTGATTATTGGGTTTGTTATTCATGGGGAATCTGGAACAAAAATGACCAATTAGGCACAAGATAAGAGAGCAGTCTGAAAACTAAAGCAAAGGACACAAAGGTACAGAACACACAAACTTAAGATAAAAAGGAGGAACATGAATAATTAGACTGGAGGCATTTTATGTCTTGCCACGGCTGCAGCAGCGATAACTCAACAACAGTTACTGCCATAAGAGAGAAACACGAGGCTGGGCTCAAGTTCACAGTGACTTGCAAAACTAATTACAGCCTCAAATTACAATGAGATCAACAAATAAAAGTCCATAAATGTAGAATGGAAGAAAAGTGAAATATTTTTTGAAGTTTTTGCCAATAGTCACATTGTTTTATTCAGACCCTTTTACTGTGTTTTGCTGCCAAATAAAGCTGCAGTAGGTCCCTTTTACCAAGATGTTTTTGTCACATAATTGTTAAAACTGTCACTATGTCTTAATATGAGACATATAATCTGGAGGGCAACACAGTGCTAATTATGCACTACCTGTTGGTTTTAAACATTTAAGCGATAAACAATTTAATAAAGTAAAGATTGGGGTCTCAGCTGCTTCTGTCACAGTAACAAATTTTGCTGGATGATAAATTGCCCCAAACGTTATTGTTATTGTAAATCAGTATTGTAGTTATATTGAGAACTTTTTCAAATAACGTAAAGCTAAGGACATAATAACGCAACGCATTCTCAAAAATTATTAAACTTTTAAATTCCACAGAGCAATTAACAGTGGAACTGTAAGACAATTTAAATATCCAAAATAACAAATACATTGAATTAAATTAACCGTTCAACCAAATGTCGTTAAACGGCAACAGAGGACAAATAAATCGGTCATCGAGTAAGAAAGCAACGAAAAACAGCTCGACTCTAAAACTCTGCTTTATGAACGCCGGTGCCCTGTTTCTTTTCTTTTTTCTCTTTCGTGTCACTAAGTCAAGTCAAGGTGCCGCTCTGAACAGACAGATTAGTGAGCTGTTGGGCCTGCTCTATATTTAGCCCAGGAGGAAACAAGCACTTCTTGGATTTCACCAACCATTGGGAGGAAACCAGCAGGATGACTGGTGACGTGGGGGGGATTTCCCAGTGATGCACAGGCTGTGCTTTATGGATGAACATGTTTCAACCCTTTCCCACATTATCAGTCAGACCTTTTCACCAGAAGATCATGCTCCTCGCCGTGTAATTAAATAGTTAAGCGGGGGGTTGGTAGAGGGTTTGTGTGCACCAGTAGAAGAATGTTCTAGTCATATTTCAGAGACAAGAACTCCAGATTTATACTAATATAAATATATAAGGACTAAGTTTTGGTCCCGCTTCTCCCTCACACGCTGGTTGTCTCTCTCACTTGGACTTTTGACGGACTTCAGCCATCAGCCGATCACATACCGAGTGCAAAGAAATTGAAGTAGCGGTTCTGCTCTGACCTCTTGGATCTTAAGAGGCAGAAGCATTACTTGTTCTTTTGTGATTTATTACACTGTCTAAATGAGGTGCGTTGGCAGAGATTCAACCACCACTGGGAAATTTATCTTTATTCTTAAAGAGACAGTTAAGATAATTTTTTTTCTTTTTCTGTACACGTGCTCCATGAAGGGTTTATTTTACCGACAGTCAGGTGCTTCCATAGTAATTAAAAAAACAACTCATCTTGGATGAAGATATAAAAACGTTTATGAAATGATTGCAATCTAGCAGCTCATTCGAATGATGTTCATACGTCTACAGTTAATTTAGCATTAAACCGTCTCCCGTGGCAACCATTCAGCCAAGCTCCTCCTTTGAGGACGCAGCTCCTCCTCAGAGCCACAGTTTCCGAGCTTTCGCCTCTCAGAGCAGCCCACCCCCGTGACTCCCTCCACTCAGCTCCTGCAGACTAGCCAGCAGAAATTAGCAAACACCTGGTAGAAGCTGAGTTCATTATAGGGTTAGGGTTCTCAGTGAAATGCTGCTGAAGTCTTTGTAACAGAGGAGGTTAACAGAGGAGCCATGTTGTGATGATTTCCTGAAGGCGGCGCTTCAGAAAGAGCAGAAGTTTTTAAAGAGACCGAGGCCCATCTTTAAGGCGATAAATTATAAAGTCAACTTTCTTTCAAGTCATATTTGCGACAGATAGCATTTTTATAACAACAGAAAGTAACGTAGTTACTTGATTGTGCTACAAAATGGCCCCACGGGACTGGAAAACATGACAAAATTACCCAAAATGCTGCAGTTACTATGCCAGGCCTGTATGTGGCACTGTCATGTAATCACTGAAATGCACCAAAAACAAAAGTTTGGAGCCTAAAACTTGTTGTTGTTACCTTATGTGCTTTGGGTCAAAAGTTATGTCATAGCCCAGTCTCCAACAAGGTCTCCAAATAGTTTGACATGAATTTTAAATTTGTTGGGAAACTTATCAAAGTCTCCGTTTCTTTAAATCCCCATTTGGGATCAAACTTTGGGGTAAACAAGAACACACCTCACTGCAGCTTTAGAGAAGAAAAAAAAAACAATTGCAGTGGCTGTTAGTTGGAGCTCAGGACGTTGGATTGGACAAGCAGTACAAAATCACACCAGTAGTTTTCTGCTCTCAGCACATAATGTTCAAGTGCAGAACTACATTCAAATGACCAGGATTTGTTGGTATAAAGGAAGTTTAATTATACTAAATTTCCAATCTTACGTGGAGGAATACGCAAGACTTCTTCTGCTGGATTATAACGGGTTGTTTATACATTCACTATTTCACAGACACTTCCACGTAGGAAATACAAAAATTGGTGGAGCATGAAATGGCGAATGATAATGAAAGTGCACCAAGAATAAATGTCACAATGTCATTTTGTGTTCTAAACTTATTTCTCAACGCGGTGCATGGTGAAAATCCCTCTTTTTTTCTCTCTCTTTCGGTTCATGTTTTTTCTTTAATGACTGAATCATCGCCTTGAAGTGAGGTGGAGGAGTGGGTTGAGAAGTACCGTGTGATGATTAATCTCCTAGAAAGCAACGGAGCACGTGCCCGGCCTCCCGACTCCACGGTTGCCCCCCCCGCTGTTGCCGTGGCAGCAACAGGCCGACAAAATGAGAGATGCGCTCCGCCGTGTTTGCTTCTTGCTCCTGTCACATGCCAGGATCAAGAAGATGACAACATAAGGCGACGGATGATCTGCCGGCTGATGGAGTAATGTTGGGCAGACCTGAGTAGAGCAGATAAAGGGTCAGGTCTTCATTTTCTTTTTGTTTTGGCTCAGGTGATGCCGTTGATTCTGGATCCGTGTCTAAAGGGAAAGTCAACACTGGGTAAATTTTTTTAAAATGAATTTTTCAATTCAGATGCTGATGGGAACGTGCAGCTTGAATTTTTTCCACATTTTGTGTCACAACGACATGCTTCAGTGGGTGTGTGTGAAACACACAAGTGTGAAGTAAAGCACGATTAAGAAATGGAAGACAAGTGGACGCAGAGTTTTCAACAATTTTCACAAATAAAGCGCAGTGTCTGATGTTCTTCAGTAAAATAATAATGTAAAAGTGTAAAACAGTTGATAGATGTGTTTCCATTGACAACAAATTGGAACTCAGAAAACAAATTTGGTTATTGGAAGCACGTAATTTTGAAAAAAAAAAGAGAAAAATCTCAGGTTTTTTGATTAAAATGTTTTTTGCTAAGATGAGGTGGTTTTTCAGCTGATTCCAAATTAGTATATCCACAGGCCTGCTGTGGATACACTTTTCTTCGCATTATACGAGTCACTTGATCAACGACTAGCTGTTACTCCTGGAGAAAAAGACAAAGAAGACGACAGGAAGTGGTTGGAGGATGGTGGCGCTGTGCTTTTCTAAATGGCTGATCGCGCGAACAATCTTATTCCTGTGTGTTTTAATTGTGTTTCTTATTTAGCGGAGACTCGTGGTTTATCGACAAAGTTTTGCACTCATCTGTTATGGAAACTATTTACGAAGTTGTATTTTATTTTCAGTACGAATAACACTAAGAAATCTCTGTTTTTTGTCCCATGTTGAGATAGTCAGGCGAGGGGAGGAAGGATCTCCCTTACATTATGTTGTGTACTTCACAGGCACTAAAAATTGTTACAAGCAAAAGAGTTTCTCCAACATCCCTGAGCAAACAGACAGAGCTTCAGTGCGATGGCTTGGATCAGGGGTGACAAACTCAGTTTCATTTCAGGTCGTATCAAAAGTCTGAATGTTCTTAAAGGGCCGGCTGTGTTGATTAAAACCATTAGACAGTTAAAATATGAACGATCAGCTCTTTGTTTCGGCAGTCAGTAAGTGGTTCTTAAAATTAAATTATGCTGAACATTTTTTCACACTGATCATTCCCTCCAGGATTTTGTGATTGTTTTGTGTTTTTATTTTATTTTGCAATTTTTTTTTTTTTTTGCAAAGTCACAGATTTTGTGGTGCTAATTTAAAAATATTTGTAAGGAGTTTTTGGAGTCAAAAGGACCACATAAAAAGCTCCGGCGGTTCAAATTTGGCTCCTGGGCCTTGAGTTTGACACGTGGCTCAGATCAAAGCATATTTGTGTGTTAAAATGGCCTAGCCAAAGTCAAGACCCGAGTCTGTATTTGAATCTGATGTTTTCCTGCAGTAAAGTGAGGCAGAAATCTCCTGAAGTTTTTTTTTTATGGACATAAGAACCAATTGAAAAAGCACTCCAGATAAGCTACTTGAGATGTATTTAGTGTGTCTATATTTATGGTATCTAAAAGTTATGTTTTAAAACGGCTACATAAATTAAATCTAAGAAACAACCCTGACTTTAAGAGAGCGGGTCGAAATCCCATAAAACAGTAGAGGCTATCCTTAAATTACCATCCACAAAACAAAGACGGGCGACAACAAATCAAGTTTGTTTTTATTGTACAAATAATGCTTCATACCAGATACTCTCCATGGATATTTTTGCTTCAGTTTGTGTTTGTAGTTTTATGGGTAAATAGGACCAGGAGCCAGGACATCTCGGTCCCCGCCGCTTCTTTCGTTAATCTGTCTCTTGAGTCGGAGCCAGCAGCTGAACAAATCCTCGATACTTTATCCCCGGCCTGTAGACGCGCTCACATGGGCCGCACTTCCAGGAAAAGCTGGCACCAACGTGCCTCTCGTCTCGCTCATTATTCATCTGGGTGATTTATTGAGCTCGTTTTTGTACTGCATCAAGGTTATTAAACACACCAGGAAGTTCACTCTTTTCATCTCAATGTACTTTTAGGGAATAAATCAAATCAAAACCATCCTCATTATTAGGCCTGTCACGATAAAGTTTGCTGGACGATAAATTGTTCCAGCACCGATTGCGATAAACGATAATTATTGTTGTTTTGATAGCATTTTCAAGTAACAATGGCGTAATAAAGATCGCTAAGTTTTAAATTCTAATGAACATACAAACACTGAAACTGGAAGATATTTAAAATATATATTAAAAACATTAAAGAAACAAATAACATGAATTATGAAGTCTTTGGAAACAAAATTATCTTTCAAAAAAAGGGATAGTTGAGACCAAAACACCAGGCTGAAAACTTTTATCATTCAGTGTTTGGCAAAAAGAGAGAGGAAGGAGAAAAACGTTAAAACTTATCACGTGATTAATTGATTTATTGTGACGGGCCTACTCATTCTCTATATTTATGTTTTCTTCTTGGCAGCTGAACAGAAAACCTGCTTTTATCTGAGCTGGATCTGCAGGTTTGGGGTTCAGGATCACCAGCGAGGAGGACAAGGTTGTAGCGCCACCATGTCCAATTTGTCTGAAAACTGTTTCATTGCAGGTTTACGTTGTGTCAGGCGTCGGCCCAGATGAGTGAGGTGCAGCCAAACGAGACAAAAGGAAAAGCATCAAAGCAATGCGTCAGCGGAGATAACGCCGGACAAACGAGATGGAACCACTCGCAAAGATCAAAACGCTCCGAGGTTAGGCGCGTTGCAAAAACACGGATAAAAGAAAGTGTGATATCACACAGCAACGTGTCTAATTTGATTTTCCTTTTTATTGTGTCTAAAGTGTTTCTCCTAATGTTCTTTTGCGATTCCTAAACGAACAAATACTCTCATCGGCTCAGGAAGTGTGAGCCAGCGAGCGCTGCGGCGGTCAGACCCGTTGTGTTTCACTCGGCAGAGTTTCTGACTTCTCCTCCGTCCGGTGGGATTTCTACAAATGTTGCAGTTTTCACCGCGCTTGCCAAAATGAATGCATGCCGCCTCCTCTGGGGACTTTAAATTGCCCATAAATGCAGTGATGCCTGTAAGCTGGTTTGGACATCTTGTGCTGCACTGTCACTTTACACATGATTTGCTTTGAAGATGCAGTCTATTGAAAATACTCTCCATCCATTTAGGATGGGGAAAAACATATATATATATATATATATATATATACTTATTTATTGTCTTATTTATTGAGCTATCCTGACTGGATAGCTCAATAAATAAGACATCAGTATATCACCCGAGAGGGAGGGGGTTCGAATCCAGTCTGGGTCCTTAGGCAAGACCCTTCAAGCTAATGCCTACCTCATACCATGAGAGATACTAATATGCATAACATGCCGGCTCAGACGTCGCCCGGCCAAACAAGGTCTGCGTCAGGTGTTGGGGAACCAGAGCACCTTGATGACAAATGGGCTACTGGAA